>JAJPUD010009889.1:49020-68835 GCA_023553655.1 Myrmecobius fasciatus | reverse complement strand
TCAGTGAATTGTTGTCTTTTTCCAATTCACCAATTTTGTTTTTCAGTTCACCATTTTTATTTTCCAGTGAATTGGTGATTTTTTCCAATTCACCAATTTTGTTTTTCAGTGAACTGTTTTCTTTTTCCAATTCACCAGTCCTATTTTCCAGTTTTTGATATTTCTGTTGCCCTGATCTCAATTTATTTCCCCATTCTTCTTCTAGCTCTCTTTTGAGATTCTTAGTGCAATCATCCAGGTAAGCCTTCTGAAAGGGAGACCAACTTAAGACTGCCTTTGTGGCTTCATCTGGGATTGTTTTCATAATGTCAGGATCTGGGGACTGTTCTATTTTTTCTCCGTAAAAGCTTTCTATGGTGAGAGCTCTCTTCTGCTTCTTGCTCATGATTTAAAGTTGGGATATTGGTCAAAAGCCGAGAAAACTGCAACAATTTATATTTGCCCTGGGGCAGTTTGCCCAGTTGACTTCCGGTCTGAGACTGGTCGGGCTAGATTCGCACCAGGACCACGTTTTCAGCTGTTTTCGATCCACCCCCTTCCAAAGGCAGATCTGCCAAAGCACCTGCCTGCAAGCAGAGCAAAGTGGCCCAGGCGTCTCCCAGGGGCTTTCTGGGTGCCCAAAATCCGCCCCTCTATCACAGCCCTGACTTCCGCCCCGGCTGGAGTCCGATCGCGACCAGAGGCCGATTTCCCCTGAGGCTAACCTTCTCTGGAGTTCTTTCAAGGTAGATCTTTTATAGAAGTGCGTTGTAGTCCAAATGCTTGGCGAGGACCTCACTCAGAAACCAGTTTTAAGGCTTACTATATCTGGGTTTGAGGGAATGTCGGAGGGAGTTCACAGAGAAAGCTGTTCGCAGTTCGCCATCTTGGCTCCGCCCCCTAAAGTAAGTAATCTTAAACCCAGAAAGATTTCATGGAAAAGCTCAAAAAAGAGCTTAAATTATGGAAAAGAGGTAGAAGAAAGATTAAGAAAAGAAATGAGAGTGACTTAAGGAAATCATGAATAAAGAATATTCAGCAGCTTGGAAAACTGCTTAAAAAGTAGAATTGGAGAAATGAAAAAGAGATACAAAAATCAAGTGAACAAAACAACTTCTTAAAGGATATATTTGCTCAAATGGAGATGAAAGTACAAAACTAATTAATAACTAGAAAAAGAGTGCAACCCCTTAAAATATAATTGGGCAAATGGAAGCTAAATGGAAGCTATGGAATAGCAAGAATCAATCAAAAAATTTAAAAGAATGAAAAAATGGAAGAAAATTTAAAACATGCCATCAGAAAAACAATTAATCTGAAAAATAGGTCAAGAAAGGACAAAATCAGAATCAATGGACTACTTGAAAGGCATACTCAAAAGGAGGATCTACATAGTATCTTCCAAGAAATTATTAAGGAAAGCTGCCCTGATCTCCTGGAATCAAAGGACAAAACAGGCATTGAAAGAATCTACTGATTATGTGAGGAAAGAGATTCCAAAAAATCCAAATCCCCAAACAAAACAAAACAAATACAACAACAAAAGCTCCAGGAAACAAATACTATAGCCAAATTTCATAAGTGTCAAGTGAAAGAAAAACTAAACAAAACAAAGCACTACAAGTGGCCAGAAAGGAACAATTCAAGTATCTGAGAGTCACAATAGAATTACAAAGAAACTGGCAACTGCAACATTAAAGGACTAGAGTTCATGAAATATGATATTGCAGAAGGTAAAATTGCTAGTACTACAAAAAGGATCACCCACCCTGTGAAATTAAGCATAATACTTTAAGGGAAAAGTAATCATTCAACAAAATAGCAAGTTTTCTTAAGGAGAAGAGCAGAACAAAATTTTAAAAAATGATCTCCAATATCAAGAGCCAAGAGAAACTTTACAGGGAAAAAGGGAAAAGAAAACTTTAGGGAGTCAAAAGAGCTAAATTATTTACATCCCTACATGGGAAAATGAGATCTGTAATTCTTAATAACTATATCACTAATAGTATAAATAGAAGGAATATATATAGACAGAAGAGGATAGATATAAGGTGAGTTAGAGGGAATGATATTAAAAAAGAACTGGAAAGGGCTCTGCACACCCTTTGAATCTGCAAGTTTATATCCCAAAGAAATCATAAAAGAGGGGAAAATGTTTGTAGCAGCTTTAAAGAAAACAGCAGCAACAACAAAACTATTGAATGAATAAATAAATCTAGTAACTGATATTATAAAACACCTAATAAGATAGATAAGCCATTGTTTAATTGGATTTGAAAGAATAGAAAGAAGAAAACCAGGTATCCAGTGTCAAGAAGGAAATGGGTAAACTCCAGCAATGAAAAAAAGCAATCATTAGGAAATATTTTGCCCAATTATATCTCAATAAATATGATCATCTGAGTGAAATTGATGAATATTTATAAAAATATAAATTACCTGGATCAACAGATCAGGAAATAGAAACCCAAAATAACCCTGGTTTGGAAAAAGAAATTGAAGAAGTCATTAATGAATTCTCTGGGAAAAAATCCTCAGGGCCAGATGGACTCACCAGTAAATTATATCAAACATTTAAAGAACAATTAATTCCAATACTATATAAAGTATTTCAAAAATTAGGTGAAGAAGCCTTACAAAACCCCTTTTATGACAAAAATATGGTTCTGACACCTAAACTAGGAAGAGCCAAAATAGAGAAAAAGTATTATAGACTAAATTTCTTAATGACAATTTTGAACAAAATACTAGTAAGGTGATTATAGTAATATGTCACAAGGATTAAATACTATGATCAGGGGGTATTTATTCCAAGAATGCTTTATTGGTTCAATAATGCAAAAACCATAAACATAATTGACCATATTACTAAGGAAATCAAAAGATTTCCTTAGTAATCAAAAATCAAAAGAAATTCTATGATTATCTCAATAGGTGCTGAAAATTTTTTTGACAAGATACAGTATTCATTCCTGTTAAAACGCTTGAGACATAGGGATAGATGGACAATTCCTTAATATGATAAATGTTATCTGTCTAAAAACATCAGCAAACCAAGCTAGAAACCTTCCCAATAAGATCAGGGGTGAGATAAGGATGCTCATTATCACCACTGCTAAGTACTAGAAATATTAACTTTAGCAGTAAGAGAAGAAAAAGAAATTTAAGGAATTGAAATAAGAAATGAGGAAACAAAACTATTACTATTTACAGATGATTCAAATACAATTACATGAAATAATTGACAGCTTGTATCAAGGTGGCAGGATATAGGATAAACCTACTTAAACCATCAGCATGAGTTTATATGATCAACAAACTCCAGTAGCAAGAAACAGAGAAATTCCTTTTAAAATAAATGTAAACAATATAAAATATTTGGAAGTCTACTTGTCAAGATAAACCCAGGAACTATGTGAACACAATTATAAAACACTTTTCACACAAATAATCTAAACAATTTGAAAAACGTCATTACCTATGGGTAGGCTTAGGCAATATGATAAAAATGACAATTCTGCCTAAACTAATTTGCTTATTCAGTGTCATATCAATCACACTACCCAAAACCTCTCTCATAGAGCTAGAATAAAAATAAAATTCATCTGGAAGAACAAAAGGTCAAGAATATCAAGGGAATTAATTAAAAATACTACAATGGAAGGTAGTCTAGCTATACCAGAGCTCAAACTATATTATGAAGCAGCAATCATCTAAAGTATCTCATACTAACTAAAAAATAAAGTGAGACACCAATGATATAAACTTGTTACAAAAGACACTGGTACTCAATGACAAAAGTAATTTAGTGTTTCACGAATAAGAACTCACTTTTTTGACAAAAACTACTGGGGAAACTGGAAAATAATAAGACACAAACTAGGTATAAACCAATATTTCATATCATATACCATAAGTTCAAAATGGATGCATGGTTTAGACATAAAGGTGGCAACATAAGAGAATTAGAACAAGAATAGTTTCTTCTAGAACTATGGGAAGAAGAAAAATCATGAACAAACAAGAGATAGTTTTGCAAAACAACATTCAAAAAGCATATATAAAATAGATAATTATGATTACATTAAAAAAAACTTTTGTAAAAAACAAAATCTATGCAACCAAGACTAGAAAGAAAGCAGAAAGCTGGGAAACAATTTTTACAATATGTCTCTGATTAAAGGCTCATTTCTCAATTATATAGAGAATTGAGTCAAATTTATAAGGATACAAGCCATTCACCAACTGATAAATTGTCAAAGAATATATGAATAATCAATTTTCAGATGGAAACAGGGAATAGCCATCAATTAGAGAATGACTGTATTATAAGAATGTAATAGTTTACTATTGTGCCATAAGACAGATTTTAGAAAAACTTTGAAAGACTTGTGTGAATTAATGCAAAGTGAAATGAGCAGAACCAGGAGAATATTGTATGCAATATCAGCAATATTGTGTGATGATCAATTATGAATGACTCAGCTCTTCTTAGTAAAACAATGACAAGTACAAAGGACTTATGAAAAAAATTAGTCATAATCAGATAAAGAACTAATAGTCTTGGAAAGCAGATCAAAGCATTTTTTCCACTTACTTTACTATTTTTTTTTGCTTTTGATTAGTTTCTTCTTTCACAAATGTGATTCATATTGATATATGTTTTACATGATTATATACATATAAATTACATCAAACTGCCTACCATCTTCAGAAGAGGGAGGAAAAAAATTCAAACTCATAATCTTGTAAAAAATTAAGGCTAAAAATGTCTTGATATGTAACTTGGGAAAATAATATTAAAAAAAGAAAGCAGAAAATACTTTTATTGCAAATTCTTCACTATTAAAGGGAGTAGAATCACCACATTTAAACTCTATTTTGACATGTGCATATAGAAGTAGAAAAAGCACTGCAGAAAACAATAATGAAAATAAAGTTAAAATCAACCAAGAATAAATAGATATAATAGTAATATGCTAATGTCCCTATATATATATAAAATTTTATGAGAACAATCTACATATCCATCAAAATTATCCTTGATAATAATACTGCAGAGGAACAGAAGGCTTTCATGAGAGATGTTCCACAGTAGACTGAATTCTTGCCATAATAAAATGGATGTAGGGAATATTATACTGTGATTATTGTTTGTTGACTATAAAAAAGCTTTCACTTAATGTAGAAAACTATCTTATGGTCTCTCCTCCAAGAGGTGTCTCTTTTGCATTGTAAAATGACATGCAATCCTTTAATAGAACAATAGAGATTACCTTGTTTGTTGATGATCTGATTGTTAATATCAGGCAAGGTATTAAATAAAGTGACATACTCATCAAAATACTTTTACCACATCTGATGCTAAATCGATGTTATAAAAAAATTACTTATGATAACACTCTCTACCAGATGTTTCAGTTTTGTGAATGACATTTTGCTGATGACATTTAACCTGAAACACTGTTGAAGCCTATATGGGAGACTTCAAAGATTTTGTCCAACAAAGGAAAAAATAATGCACAAAGAATCCTGTTTTCTGTGTGATGATATGCATTTAAGTGGGTAATCTATAAAACTCCATCTATGGGCTTTTAAATCTTCGACAAACATTGTAAATGGACAATAAATTGGGTCTTGGATTCAATAGGAAAAAAAAAAACAGGTTGGATTTTTTTTTAAAGAAACTAAGTTTATTATAATCACTCAAAGATTCTTATAACAGAAGTCTAATTTTTAAGTACAAATATTCTTCTCATGTGGTTCTATATGAAAAATGGTATATTGCATGTTCCAAGGAAGTGAAAATGTATATCATTCAAAGTGTAGTAGAGAAGGCTATGAGGTGGCTGTAGTACATGACAAAGGATTTATAGAGAATGGATGAAAAGGAAAATGCCAGAATAATCCTAGATTGGTCACATGTTGAAAGGAAAGGGTGAGTAAAGGATAGCCCATTTGTACCATTGGTATTTTCATGGAATCAAGAGAAATAGAAGATTTTCCCTTTCATATGGGATAGATCCTTTGTGAAAAGCTAAGTGGGAGGACCTAGGCAAAAGTCCTGAAGAACAGAAAGGCATGGCTGGATTGTGATTTTTATCATTAAAGAGGAGACCAAAAAACATGTGATATTGATATATTTAATTATTTGAACATTGATTCATTGCTTGGCAGAGTGCTCTGTACATAGTATGCCTTTAATACAGGTTTATTGAATCGGATTTTTGGTGCAATCTTGTTATAAAGACAATTTATCACCCCAAATAAATTGGTCCCTCCCCAAATTTAAAGACCAACATGAGATACTCTCAAAGGGAAAAGAGTATGAAAACAAATGAAAACAAAAAGGGAAGTGGTTGGAGGAACATATTGTATAGTGAGAAAATTAACTGGCCGATGTATCTAGTCCCAGGATCTGAATCTGGAAAAGATCTGAGAAATTATTTACACCAATCTTTTTACTTTATAGATGAAGATATTGAGATTGGTAGAATTTGGACTATCAAAGATATTGCAGATTACATAGCACCTTCCCCTCATCCCATCCTATTTAGTAGTTGGAATGGCAAAATTGGAATCAGGATGATCTGAGTCTGAATTGTGCCACAGATGTTTTTTAGCTACATGACTCTGGGTAAGTAAACTTCCTAAGACTTGATTTCTTTATCAGTAAAATGGGAATTATAATACCATCCATCTCTCAGTAGCACTGTTGTGAAAATCACAGGAATAATGTGAATACAATATTTTGGAAACATTAAAGCAGCTATTATTGTTTTTATGATCAATATCACAAATACAATTGAGAAAACGGAATGGGAAAAAGAAGTGGTTTTCCTTATAATAAGCAAAATTTTAAGTTAAAGTGAATAAATAAATACTTGGCAAACCACTCCTGGGAAAATTACTGATCCCTAGAAGAGGGGATAAAACATTAGACTCTTGCCAAAGAGATGATTCATTAATATATGGGATCTGATGTTGGCAAGAAGCAGCTTTTTGATAAAAGTAGACAGCATATATCTAGAGGCAGTTCAGTGGCCTTGACTTTTGGGATTGCAAATGCCCTACTTCAGTCCGTAAATCTATATTTATGGTTATCTTTACCCATGCATTAACTTTGAATTTTTGGAAAGACAAATTAATTAAACCATAAATCTCCCTTCAAATGGATTTGTTGGTAAATATGCACTGGTCAAAAATTATTGGCAAATTCACTTTGGGAAGTAACCACCAGTAATTCTTGTGCAAGGTAATTTACTTGGTACATGAAAATACTGTATCCAGCAACAAGCAGCTGATCCAAAAGAAGTGCTGAGGTGTGTTACCATTTAGTCACTTCATTATGCAAATAGGTATCCCCAGAGTGCCATTCCAGAAACTATTAGTTTCTTTCACCTTTAATAACCTGAGATCTCTGTTAGTGATGTGTATAGATGAAAATGTGTTCCTTTTGCTAGTGGGTAAAAATATTGCAAATGCATAATTCTCCAGGTCTTTTCTTCTTCTTACTTTAGAATTCTATTTTGGCAAGCCTCTTGGGCTTCCTTGATATGGAGATAAAAGGCTATGAGTTCTAAAGTTAAATCTTGAGTGAATCTTTCTTATTATTTTTTTTTTGTTTATATTCCTGACCTAATATTTCATTATCCTGGGAAGTTCCCTATATCAATTTCAGATCCCAACAGGATGCATGCAGCTTGAGAGCTGTTTCATTTTTGTCTTTGTATCTCCTACTTGACATAAGGTCTGGACCATGATAGAATTGCAGGGACTTAATACATGCTTGTCAATCTATGTATTACCTATGTCAATCTGTATCTCCAGTGGTTTAAAAGATTTGCCTGAAGGCACTGAATAATTGCCACTTGCTGATGGTCCCACAGCTAGTATGTATCAGAAATCAAACACAGGTCTTTCTGATTCTAATATGGCTCTTTATTCTCTACAGAATGCTGCCTCTCATCTTGAGTTAATCTTGAGAAATTTAGGGGTCCAATTTTATAGTAGCTTAATCACCCAAACCTGTGAATGCTACTTTCCCCACTTCTAGGTACTATAAGAATTGTCTGCTTTGATCAGGATACTTCCTGATAACAAACCTTTTAAATTAGACCCTTTTCATTTTTTTTCCTCCAAAGATGTGTCAGAATTCCCACTTACATTTTAGTTAGCAGCCTTCCCCTTCAGGAGCTGCTGACTCACAGTAATGCTAGCATTTCATAGATGGTAGCCTTTATCTTAAAGAAAGAAAACCAGCACCACTTTGAAGACTGAGACAGAAAACAACCATTTGGCAGTTACACTCTTCACTTCCAATAATGGAATGTAACCTTACATCTTTCCATTCCTGTGGAGCCATTTATAAATCATGCTTTTTTTTTCTCTCTCTCTTTCTCTTCAGCCCACCTAACTCTGTGTGACACTGAATATGAGTCCTGAGATATTTACTCTGAATAGTCCCAGAGCTTAATCACCATGAGTTGCCACCTTGGTAAAGCATTGGGAGCTTTTGGTGGAAATGTGTTTTAATCCTGCCAACACATACTAAATAAGCTTCACTGGTATGGTAATTTAATTAACAGACCTCAGAATTAGTAGGTGCTGTGTAAGAAAAATCAACTGAAGGTGTTTCTTACTTCCTCGATCTTGTAAGAAGGCTATGAGAAGCTTGTAGATTTTTCTTGAAGATTTTCAGTCCTAGACATACTTTTGGGTAAAATTAAAAGAGAATTTCTTTCATGAAACAAATCCATTTAAATATGCTTCATGTGAAAGACACAAAGAGACTTTCTTCTATTTTGCTTTCATTCAATAGGGGTGACAGAAGAAACTGTTCTTATCTTGACATATTTTATTTACACTTAGGTTTTAGTCAAAAATCAAATATTGATTAAGAAACTACTATGTTCCAGTCACTGTGCTAAGTTCTGGGGATACAAAAAGAAGTAAATGATAGTCTTTGCCATTTAGGATTATACACAATCTAATGCACTTAAAAAAAGTATAGTTTCATTTTATTTTTAAATGCATAGGACAAAACAAACATTTATATAAGATTGAATAAAAAATTTTTACATGAAACTGCTAATCTAGCATGAATAACTTTCTGTTCCTCTTAAAATGTATACAACAAACTGATCACATATTTTTTTTCTTTTTTTCCTTTTTTTCCCCTTTCTCCTCTATGTCCTAAAGATGGCTCCCATTAGATACACACACACACACACACACACACACACACACACACACACACAAAATTATTCTAGACATCTCTTTATTCTCTGATCTTGAATGAAAAAAAACTGGACATTTGATAAACTGAAAAAAAATTTCAAAAATATGAAAAAAAAACAAACCAAAAAAGTTGACTAACTAGAGTAGACCAACAATACCAATCTATCTGTCATTTCCTTTTATTTTAACAGATTTTTCTATGTTTTCAATACCTGAGCTTTCTGTCTGACTCTATAGCATAATTCTGACAGAATCTTCCTTCAGGCATCTCTGTTTTCCACTTTCTTCAGAGATGCTGATTGACAAAGTTTTTCTACAAACATCTCTCTCTTCTTATCTACAGCTTTGCTTCCTATCAGGAATAGGATAATTCTTGGAGACTATTATTCTCAGAATAATTCTGGGAGACTAAGCCTCTTTACTTATTTGTGCTTGTTTCTCAATTTGTCTTTTCCTTATTCAATAAACATTTTCTTCTTTCCATTTCTTGTCAGTCTTGTTTATTCAGATTATTTCCAATTCGGTTTTATTCAGATTCTTCCCTATACTCCAATTTATCTTACCTTGTTTCTTTTTCTTTAAAATCACTTAACAATATATTATTTCATTCCTATAGAACTCTAATGCTTTGAAAACTTTTTGATATATTATTCTCTGAATAAAATCTTCCCTTGCTTGAGGTACTATAGAGATTCTCTTTTGTCTCTAGGATAAAAAGGAAAACTCTGTTGTTTGACATTTAAATATACTTTGGAGCCAGTCATAGTACTGGTTTTATTTTCTTTTGTAACTCATTTTATATTGAGTTAGTAGAAGCAGTCACCTACAAACCATGAGGTCTGCTTTGCCACCTTATATTTCCCTTTTGAATTAAGAGTTCTGTTCTGTAGATTCTGATTGGTGAGATCATACCTAATCTTGCTGTCTCAGGTCACTGCACTACTGTCAAGTATCACTGCACCATGCTATTAACAATATTCCTAGCAAGGACATCTCATATCACAACCATCCCTTTCACATCATAACTTTCCCCATCATGATTCAAAATGTCATGGGTTGGCATAAGAAAATATATGGGAGGTTTTTTTTGGGGGGGAGATGGGTGGGGAAGTTTGTGGAAGTAACAGGCAATTTGTGAAAGCAGGTAGACACAGAACATATGACCCAATAATTAACCCAAATTTTACAATTAAGTATTGCAAATAACTCATAAAAGGAAAAAGAGAGAAAAAAAATCGGACTTCTTTGGTAGGAAGGCCAAAACATTTAAAGGTGATTTTCTACCTTGAAGGTGATGGGTGGGAGTGAAGGTGAGGGGTGGGTAGGAGAGGACTGTGACTTTACCCCCAGCAATGTGGAAGTAATAACTGAACTCTCCAATTGCATATGATCTCTGACTTCTCACTCCAAAATGCTCTAATCCATTCACTAATCTCCTATATGTTGTTATCTTCTTTTAGAATGTAATCCTTCTGAGGGTAAATTTCTAGTGCATATTTTATAGAAGGTATATTGGATCACTCATAGCCAAGAGTTAAAACAAAACAAAAGGAAACAAAACTTTTAATTGCATATATATCTTTCAAAGGCCTTGGCAAAAGTAGCTCCCAGTGTGCTTAAAAACAGATCATAAAAGAGATAAAAGCAGTTGGCAAAGAGGTTCCTTGTGGTCTCAGCAGCTCCCAGTAAGTCTTTTAGAATGCCCTTATGATCTTCTTTCCCTAAAGGCAAGGTTGTACCCTAGATCAATTCACCTCAGAGCAAAGTTAAAACAAAGTGCCTTAAATCTGCAACAGTTTATTATCTTGTAACAGTCAAAGTAGGTATTGAAAGAGTATAGTGATTAACCCCTACCATTCTTTAGTTCTACCAAAACTCTGGTGGTCCCATAGAATAGCAAGGACTAAGACCTTCACAATATCTTGTTGGTTTTTGTTTGTTTGTTTGTTTGTTTGTTTTATGTTTTTTTTTAAATATATATCCTAACTTCATAGCACAATACCTGGAACTGTGTAAATTTCTTTTTCTTTCTTTTCTTTTTTTGTTATTTGTTTGGTTTGTTAAATTCATTTTTAAGTTCTTTATTCATTCTACTTCCCTTCACACACTGTATTCCACATCACAGTGCTTCATCTTCTTTGCCTCAGTACAGGCTTTGGTTTCAGTGATGATCTTTTCTTTTAGAATTTGGGTTTCTGGGGAATCACATTTCCAGTTCGTCAGAAAGCTAATGACAAAGCAAGTATGAGATTGTTTTCTAGACAATTAACTTCTTCCTTTCTTATTTATTTGTGGGCCACTGCTTCAATTTATCATCTTCAAAGGACAACAAATATGAGGGCATTGTCATTTTTTGCTATAGTTAGGTGACATCTGTTTCTTTGAATATACTGTATGCAATTTTCCAAGCAGAGTGAAATATACCCAAATACTCAATGGGACATTTCAATATCCAAAATGAGTTTTATTGTTTCCCCAAACTGTCATAAATGAGGTGTTTTCTCCTTCATTCCCTTGACTGGATTTAAATTTAGAGGAAGACTATCATATGTACCTGACAGCCAGAGGTATAAAGCAACATCTATTTGATATCAAAATTGAAATGAATCACTGGGATAGGAAACAGTTATGAATATTTTCTTGTGAGGGAAAAAGAATGTTGTCAGATTTAACATCCATCATGTCACATCATAAGTAAGGTGCATATCCCAGCTTTATGATTTTAAGAGGATGAGGGCAGAGTAATTGTGAAAAATGGGTGTTAAAGCAATTTCTAGTAGAAAAAAAAATCAAGAGTAAGATTGAAATGAATCTTGGGGAATCCAAAAGACTTTTGAATATTCTTTTGCATTTTTTTCTTTCAATTTCGATCTCAAAATAAACAGCCTTTTTGCTTGAAAGACTACTCAATATATAAGAAAGAGAGTTATTTAAAAACTTATTAACTCTCTGGGGCACAATAAAAATGCTTTGCAGTTACCTATCTTTGCCTGGATTGGGATTAAATCTTATTATGTAACCAAATAGCTTTTTTTATTTTTGCCAATTATATTTCATCTACCAACTAATTAGTTGTGTGACTCTGGTGAAGTCATTTAACCCTTTAGTTTCAGTTTCTCATCTACTAAGTAGAGATAATAACCCTTAGCTTACAGGGAAATTATTAGGATCAATAAGTGTTTCTATGCATACACATGTATAAATAAATACTAACTCACATTATTTATTTAATTTATACATTTATATAATGTATTATTTCTCAACACTACCTTACAGATTAAATCCTCCTTTATAACAAAGAAAAATAAAGAAAAATATCCTACAGAGAAACCTTGCCTGACAGAGTATAATACAATAATTTTGTCTCCCACCTTTCTGCTATGGGAGAGGAGACACATTTCATTATCTCTTCTCTGGTAATTTCATTGATTTTCCATTAGTCAGAGTTCAATTTCCTTTAAGTGATCTATTTAATTATATTATAACAATTATATATTTGCTTCTGTATATTATGCTACTGGTTCTGCTTATTTTACTCTGAATCACTTCTTATTCATCTCATGATACTTCTGAATTTCTCTTATCTGACATTTATAACTGTGCAATAATGTTACATCATGTTCTTATGCCATGGTTTCTAATTCTTTGCTACCACAAAAAAAGCTATTATGAATATTTAGGTTTTGATAGGATATTTATCTCCATATTTATATTTCTTGCACTATAAATCTAGTAATGGGACTGAAAGCATATAGACGCTTCAGTTACTTTTCTTGAGTTGGATAACTTTATAAATACACCAATGATCCTCTCTAGCAAAGATACTTTTCATCTTTTTTTTATGCTTTCCAATTTGGTTGATGTGAGAGGAAGGCTTATAGTTATTTGAATTGAACTTTTATATTGGTAATTTTGAAAATGTTTTCATTTATTCATTTAATAATTTATAATTCCTCTTTTGAAAAGGAGTTGTTCAAATTCTTTGACAATTTATCTATTGAGGAATATCACTCAGTGCTAAAATACTGTCTTAATTACCTGTACATTTTGAATGTCAGAACTTTGTCATTAATATTTAACCCATATATTTCCCCCCATTTCTCTTTTTTTATTGTATATGAAAAATTTCATTGTCATTTTTTTATTTGTGATCTCTAAATAACTGATTCTTTTCTAATTAAAAAATATTCTAGACTTTTATTTTTAGGTTGCTTAAGTTACTCATTTGATACTCATTTTAGTATGTGGCATGTGCTGTTTGGCTAATTTCTTCCAAACTGTTTTCCATTCTTGTCAAAAAAAAGCAGATTTTATCCCAGTAAATTGAATTCCTGGGATTATCACACACAGCATTATTTTTTCTTCTTTTTTTCTGCTATTTTTTTGCTTATGTAATAAAATTTGCTGATTCCAAATAGATTTGATACTACTGTTTCAAAATATCGTTTGATGTCTGATAATGTCTCTTTAATTTGTACTTTCCCCCATTTTTTTTTCCTGAGACTCTCTACTTTTTGTACCTCAAAATGAATATTTCTTACTGTTTTATCTATTTATTAAAATATTTTTCTCAATAGATTTGACTAGCAATCATTGAATCTATAGATTGATTTAGATAGTATTGTCGCTTTAATTGTATTGACCCAATCACATACCGAAAATCTTGCATAATTGAGAGAATCCAATCTTTCCTTCCACAACTCTTCCCCCATCTCAAGAATGGACAGCAAAACTAAATTTGTTGGAGAGAAAAATGCAACTTCTAAATAGATATTCTCCAAAAGTATTTTTACCTAGGCCCTATAAGATTACTGGTGACAGCCAAGGTGGTCAGAGAAAACCCACTCTGCTTCCAACCAATATTCAGTCTTCAAATGAAAATTAGGGAAGCAGCTGGGTGAAGTCAAAAGAAGTCTGAATATAAATCAAGTGACCTAATCTTAATCTTGGCTTTTCTACTTAAAATTTGTTATGAACTTGGGTAAATCATTTATGTTTTTAGAGCTTCAGTTCTGACATCTATAAAATGAAGAATTGTGGAAGGGGTAACTAGTTGACCTTTAAAATCTTCTATCTTTAATTAAGGATCTAAAGGAATTAAGGATCTAATGAAGGATCTAAAATTAATTGTCTGGAACACAGATCTATCTAGAGAAAATTGAAGAACTTGGGATTAAGAAAGAACAAAAAATATTCTTTGCAAGCAAAATTGAAGTCACAAAATGTATGCATTTGATGCCATGTGGTTTGCTGATAAAAGAACTTCTCAGGGCCTATTACTCTCACTTGGCACAGAATTGTAACATATAACCTGATATTGCACTGGTCCCCAGTGGCATATGAACTGATCAGGCACACAGAGGGCCATCCTTAAAAGGGCAGCTGAAAATAAAAATAAAACAAAACAAAACAAAACAAAAAAAAAACAACATAATAAACGAATGATTGAAAAACACTAAAAGCATGGCAATCTAATGGTATTTACTGTAAGGATAAACAATTGTATATATCTCAATTGTTCTTAAGTATATCACTATATTATTGTCTAGTAAATCATTGTTTAACATGAGCTGAGATACTAAGAACAACTTACATTTTGTTCACTGACTTCTGTTTAAGCAAGCAGTGAAGTGTGTGAATATAATTTAGTTAGACTTTCATCCAAATTGATTTTAACATGCTTTAATTGTTGAAAGGGGGTGCATTTCCTACTATCAGGAAAACCCCCAACAGCAACAATATTTCCTTAAGATCACAAATAGAGGGGATTTATTGTACCTGAATGCAAAGACTTGTAATGTATGGTTCCAAATGCCTTAAAATTAAAATTATACAACTTGTTCTTTGACTTTGAACAAGACACTTAGCCTTTGTTATTTCAGTTTTCTCATCTGTAAAATGGGGATTAAAATTCATAGGTTATCTATCTCACAGAATTATGGAGAGGATAAAATAAGATGATGAAAATAAAATTGCTTTCTAAATCTTAAAGTCTATACAAATATGAAATATTATTGTTTCACTGATATGGTACTTTGGATTGCTAAGGCTAGACATTGATTAGATTTAAACAGGATTTAATATTAGTTGAATTTGGAAAAAGCAGGAAACAGAAATCCAGCCTAATGCTTGCTTTACTTGTGAGTAAGCATTAATGAAAAGCTAATTGAGTGGGGAAAGTGCTGCATGGGTCTTCACTGCATACTATTAAACAGGGGCAAAAAACCAGATGCAAAAATTGTTTTTCCAAATGCTTCTATACAATCATTAACAAATAGTTCTTACAATTACAATAGAAATGTGAAATAATCAAATTACCAGTTACAATGTTGCTCTATGAATGTATCTTTTTAGCATAATAGTCTGGTTTTCTGAAGAAAAAAAAAAGATCTTGCCAACATGAAATAATAAAGTTGTATGCTTTCTCCATTTCATAGTCAGGACCATTCCATTGACCTTGCAGTAGACATTTGAGAAGAGAGATTCACCCATCAGATATAGAGTTAAGTGTTTCTTTTCTCTTTTAATGTATCATCTTTACTACTGATTTGTACAGTACATAAAGAGAGGCAGACTGAAGTAACCAGAGGAATATTGAATATGGAGTCAGATTACCTGTTGTGGAATACTGACTCTGCTACTTACTTTCTCAAAGTCACCCTATTCTTACTTATGGCCTCAATTTCCTCTGTAAAATGAACAGAGCAGTCCAGCTGAACTCTAAGGACCCTTACAGATCTAAATCTATGGTCTTATGAGATAGAAAGTCAATTATCAAGAGGGCTCTGCATGTCTGCTGTGCTTAAAATTCATTGACCGAAATTTCTGGGGAAGATGATTTTAACTAGAACTTGCTCTACAGACATCTTAGTTATGTGTATGTGTGTTTTAATGAAATTCAGGCATGTGAAGATAACAGTGGGAAACCAAAGCAAATTCTCTACCTGGGGAGAAAGGATAATTTTTCAAGTGCACATTTGAAACAATGTCAGAAACAAGCACACCCTAGGTGAATTTCTACAATATTGCTGAGCGAGTGGCAATGCTGATGCCCAGCTCCCCTTCATTTCCTCAAAATAGCAAGAAATGTGCCAAATAAAATAAAGCAACAATAAAAAAGAGGGAAAAGAGAAAAATAAATGCCCAGGAGAAAAACAGGAGAAATGAGTCAACAAAACAACAAACAAATGAAAAAGAATTCCTAAGACAGTGAAGACATAAAGATATATTGAAGAATGAAAAAATATGAAAGGAAATCCCCAGACAGGACCAATGGGGTAATAACTATCATCACTTGTCTTATAGAAATTAGATTAGAACCCAGAGTTTTGGAAAAGCTCATTAAAAGTAAAGGAAAAAATCAAGAGCATAAACAAACCTCTTAAAGAAGAATTCAAAGAGGTCCATCAACAATTCAGGGATAGTAGGAGAACATATAGGCAGCCCATCGGTTATCATACTCCTACAGATCACCTTCTTTCCTAATGGTACATTTTCTACACAAGCAAGATAATTGATTATTTAAAACAGAAAGGGGGACATTTTAATAAAAAAGACAATGGAACTTAAATAAATGTTAGCTATTATAATTATTACTAAAAGGTGATTTAAATAACAACTCACTTTTGTATAATGCTTTAACAGAAGACAGTGGACATATGTTCTCATCTGGTCTTCATAATAACTCGTGAGATGGGTTTTATTATTATTATTCTTTTTACAAGTAAGGATTTTATGTATGATTTGTCCAAAGATACAGAATAGGTATATGAGATAAGATTCAAACTGATGACTTCTTGGCTCCAGGTCAGCCTAGATGGCTAGACACTGTCAGGCAGCCAGAATTGCTTCATCTATTAGTTTACTGCTCAAAGATAGTAAGGTACCAGAGTGAAGACCAATTTGTATATAGTATGAGTTCATTTATTGGCAATTCTTGATGTGCACTTAAATGGTTTTGAGCAAGTCTTAGAATAAAGATACTCCCTGTTCTAAAAAGATTTTACAAAGGGTTTTGGCTTAGAAATGCTTTCTTACTGTTACCACATTCTGAGTCCCCATATTCCGGCCCTTATGATAATGGGAATTGTTCAGAAAGTTTTTATTTCCATAAAATTAAAATTTAATTTTTTCCTCTTGACTTTTGTCATGACACAGACTGGTGAGTACTGCCACACATTCTGATGATTAGGTCACCATCTGGAAAGGCATCATACACTCCATCTTCCCTCCTTCTCCTTGAAACATACATATTTTTCTCCCAATAAATCTGTTGCAGATTCATTGACTGTCTGTTTAGATGTTTTGTTCTTCTCAATAATCATTCTAAAATTTTACAGTGATATTGGACTTCAAGAAAACAGGGTAGAATAAATCTACTTTTTTTGGTAATGATTCAGTGATAGCATTTTGCCTTGCTTTCCATTAAAAAAAAGCCAAACTACTGGAAAAGAGGGCATATCTACAGAAGTGAAGATAGTATTAACCCACTTCTTTAACTTCCTCTAGTTGCAAATGGAGGTTACTGGAAATGATCAGTTTAAAATAATAAATAATCTAGTGGTAATAAATGAGCTTTTTTATATTTCAGTTCCATCACTAAACATGTTTTTATGTAGATTATACTTTTTAACAAAAATTAAACAGCACTTTATAAATGTGTTCAATTTTTATGGAGAAAGCTGTACAAAAAAATCTCCATTTTACACACTGGGAAACTGAAGCTCCAAAAGCTTAAGTAACCTACCCCTAGATATGCAGAGAATATGTGGCTCTTCTGGCAAATTTATGTCTTCTGATTTTTTGTCCAATTATCTTTTTACCACATACTAGTTTTTCTCAAATATACGTCTATATTCATATTTGACTGTGTCACGATCCATTTCAAAAAGCATGAATTGTCAATGAATAGCATTTTTAAATCCCTCCTCACATATCCAATTCCCATTTTGAGATCAGAGTCCCAACCCATGAAGGGCCATTTGGGACCTCTGATTTCCACTATTCAAAATGAGTGATTTGTCTATTGTCAATCATTCTTGCCATGTTATCTGCCCAATATCTTTCCTGAAAATAGGTGAAATGAGTATTATTTTTATATGCTTAATTCAAATTTCTCTTAAAAAGAACAAAACAAATGAAATCCTATCAAATGTTCAGCTCTCCTTTTTTGATTTGCAAACCTTAAAACACATAGAAATATGTTTCAATTTTATAAATTGTAATCAATTGAATAACTGTGGGTTTTGTTTACTGGGGTACACTACTTTCTCCTCCACTTCTTTTTGCATCTTCTATTACTCTATTCTTTTTCTTTACTTCTCTTCCCCTTCCTTCTGTTCCTTTTCCTCCTTCCCCTTTTCCTTCTACTTCTTCTCCTTCTTCCCTTTCTTTCTTCTTCTCCTTGTTTTTGTTTTTATTTTCTTGTTATCCTCCTCTTCTCCCTTCTTTTACTCTTCCTTCTCCATTTACTTTTTCTTCTCCTCCTCTTCCTTCTCTTTTATGTCCTCTATCATCTTATTCTCCTCTTGTTCTTCCTCCTTTTCCTCCTGCTCTTCTCTACTCCTCTTCCTTCTTCTCTTTCTTCAAATCTTATCGATTTCTTTTTAGTCCTCATCTTTTTGAATGCTGAAGTTATGCCATGGTGAATATTTATAATAGACTCCTTGCCAACAAGCAGCACTTTTTTGTTTGTCAATATTATGTCACATCTCATTTAGAGATCATAAAGTTCAATGACTCAAATTTGAAAGAATTATTGAACTGAGTTTAACAAATGATCATTGAGCATAGTGACTGGTAAGAATTGTCTGGAATATTTATTAATTGAAAGAACATGAGATATGGATAGAAAAGGTCTGGATTTATTTCTTGGCTGAACTTTGGTCCAGTCATAAGTTTCCTGATTCTCTGTTTTCTTCTCCATAAAATGAATAAATGACATGAAATGATCTTTAAAAATCCTTCCACTTCTAAATCTCATTCTTCTTATTCATCTCCCACCTTCTCTATTCTGGTTAAAGTTTCTAGAACTTGTAAGCTAGAGTCTTTGATTATTAAAACAATATTATTTCCAGGTACAAGTTGCTGACTCTGAATATTAGTTGAGCATTTTGTTTCCTTTTGTTTACTTAAAGTTCAGGAAATTTACAAATTAATTGAATCAGAAATTTTAGACAGCTAAGTTCAAATAAGAATTTTAATGTTAATGAAAGTATTGAGTGATAACCCACATTTCAGTAGCAATAGATTAGTTAATAACAGGAGCGCTGATGATTCTCTGGAATCTAATTCATCCCTACCACTGTTTTTTCTCTGCTTCATTTATTAGTGAGAGAAACATTCTGGAGGGATTCATTGGATGTCTCATGGCTAAAGATTAGCATCTAATCTAGAGACTGGAATGTGATTTTTTTGGTTTTACCTTTTCTTTTCTACTTCTCTCCATTTTTTTCTTCCCCTTTCTCTTTTCTTCCTTTCATATTTTCCTCCATCTATCTTCCCCTAACCTTATACTGGCCATGAATATATTCTTTTGCCCCAGTTCCCCAGTCCTACTATTGCCTATGTTTGAAATGGCTTGTATTCTCTTCCCTG
>JAJPUD010009889.1:0-48620 GCA_023553655.1 Myrmecobius fasciatus | reverse complement strand
CCTCCCTCCCTTCCTTCCTTCCTTCCTTCCTCCCTCACTTCCTTCCTTCCTAACTTTTTTCTTTTCTTTCCTTTTTTTTGGTAACCTCTCTGATTCTAGTTAACAAAGTTGTGTCAGGAATTTGATATCTAATCCTCACAAGAGATTGAAAAGATCCCTACCCCTAATACTATCTCACTGTACCTGGCTAGGTGTCCCCAAAGAAACATATGGTGCTCTCCTTCACGTAACACATGAATAAATATAGACATCTTAAGTCTGGAATTCATTTTGGTACTGGAATTCTTCAGTCATCTCCCTTTCATGATTAAACACACATGAGTATAACATGACATATAAAATTATAAGAACGCATGGTAGTCTATGGCTTTCTCTGTATAGATTTTTATTCTGAGAAACTCAGTTTCTTTTGTATTTTCTTGTTTCCTCCTTTAGTAACACCATGGAGGCTTTTATGAGTCATAGAGGCTGTCCTATTTTGCTGAGCATCTCCTTCTCATAAAGAACTTGTGAGAACAATTGGCTGACTTTAAGAATGACCCATACTAACCTTAAGTGGATCTGACTGTACAAAGTGTTCTTATTTCTATGGACATTGTTTCTTTAATCTACAAAAGAACATTTTAATTATTAAGTAACAGTCATTCATTTCCAATTCAGTAAACTAAATATGTACTGAAAGTGGAAAATGGTTCCTTTTTAGAGAGAAAACAGATGTATATTTTAAAGGACTGGTTATCTGAAATTTGACATATAAAATACTTCAGGGGGAATGTGGGATGTATTTTATTTTTTACATCATTTCCATTTCTGAGAAAATATATGATAGGTTGGAGAATGCTACAACACATAACAAATAAGAACTAGAATAGAGGTTATTATAAAAGAAATATGCTCTTAAAAAAGGAAATCCATAATGAAAAGTCCATAATGAAAATAAGGGAACATGGTTGAAAGCCTATGTGCTCCACTGGTATCCATGTAGTAATTAGAAAACTCAACTCAGCATGTTCAGCAGGTCTTCTTTATAGAAATTTTTAAAAGCTCAATGATGAAACTTATCCAAGATGGAGAGGCATGAATGAATTGTTATCTTCATTGTTAGAGAGAAAATCTAAATTAAGGAGATTCCAAGCCATTTAATATTTGAGTTTATTCTGAACACTCTTCTAATTTTAAATCACTTGAGATTAGTCTGATTTCTTAAATAATTACTAATAATGTGAATGCATAGAACAGTCTAAAAGCTAATAAAGGTAACAGTCACAATACATTCTGAAAGATGTAACTAAGAGTGTCAGCCTCTTTAGGTTTATGATTTTAGATTTAGTAGTAAACTATTTTGTTGTCATTGTGTTTTTTTATTTTATTTTTTATTTTTTTGTCATTGTGTTTTTAAAAATTTTTTCTTCAAACATTATCAGGAATCGATGACATTTTCAACTATAATAGAAATAATTGGGGAATCTAATCAAGCTTACTATAAAGAAATTAAGATAGCAGTAAATTTTTGGTATCATTTCAATTAAAGAGTAGATAAATTCATCTCTACAAAAATATTGCCTGGTTGGAATTTTTAATATATGACATGTAATGGGAAGCAAATAGCTGGAACACCAGGTTTCTTGCCCTCACTGCTCATTATACCACCATTTGTCCTAATAAACCTTTATATCCTGCATTTTGCCGGCTCAGCTTTGCACAGAGCCCCAGAAGCACAGCATGCTTTAAATTTATGAGACAACAACTTTTTTTTTTTAAAAAAAGGAGGAACAAGAAGAATGGTATGTCCCCAAATGCTTCCATTCTCCCCCCTGAGAAGACAAATGATAGAATTTTCCCCTATTTCCCCAAAGCAATGGTATCCCCTTCCCTTATGAGGAAGAAAAATTAGCCTTAAGAAAAAAAAAAGAAATTCAAAGATCATAAACCATGAAGAAGAAGAAAAATTGATCTTTGGCTATGAGATGGATTGAGTTGTAATATAACAAGTTGCAGGTCTTTTCCTATGGAAAGGCAGAACCAATTGATTTATTATCCTGACTCCCAGCTAGCTTCCTTTCCCCTGCCCCTCCCTCACCATTTTTTTTTCTTTAGGAAGGGATTGTAGACACTAGGTGGCATGTCTCTTTTGATTTGCTACACTATGTCTTAATTACCCTTGCTGGAAGTTCTCTCAGTAGCATTTTCTGACTTCAAAGGTTTCAACAGCTCTAACAGCATGAGGGGGATCAGATTTGCCAGGATAGAGAGTGACAACAATATGGTGTCTTCATATTTTAGGATTGTCAGTTCATTTTTTATTTATGGCACATCAAAGGGAAAATGGGGACAGGAGGAAGGGTTTGCTCTTCATTATTCTATTCTTATGTATGAGGGACCTCTTCCTTTTCAATAGCCAGGGCTTCAGTTATATTTTCTTTTTCTCTATTTTTCTGACTTCTGAAAATGGGAACTAAAAATTAACAAGTGGAGCAAGAAAATTAACTCCTTTTTAGTAAATACTTTTTCGTTCATTCAACATGCATTTATTAAAAATGTTTATGCTAAGCATCACTGTGACATAGACAAAAATAAAATGTATCCTTCTCACTGGAAGCTTGTATTCTACTGAATATACTTATACTTTTCAAGACAGTATTTAGAACATTGAAATTGCAGCTTCATTTTGCTTAATTGTATCATTGTTATTATTAGGAGAATGATTTCACATGAGAGCAACTGCAGTCTCCTCCACATAGATATTCCCTCCACTGCTACAGCCATCCATGACTTCTTGTACTACTTTTGTCATTGTTCTTTCATCCTCAATAGAAGATTCACTGAACACACTGAAAGTCTTCCTTAAAGTCATATTTCAAATATACTTATGAATTATCAAGCTTGCTCACTTAACTATCCCTTACTCATGACCTGTGACTAGCTCATCTCTTTTTCCAATCATACATTCACTGAATGATTTATCCTCCATATCTTTTGGAGCACTGGTCAGCTTTGGAAATATTCTGCACGTTAGTCACCTGGGTACCCTGCAGTGTAACATGCATCGCCTCTTAGATCATCCACAGTCTTCAGTTGTTCAGAGATCATTCTGTCCCAAGGTTTACCACCATAGTCATGTCAAGTCAAGAAGCATTTATTTAATTGTTTACTATGTAGGAGGCACCAGGCACTATGCCAATAGAGCATCACCTTGAGAACATTTTGTATATATTTCACTTTTCATAAAATACTTTCCCAATAATAATGTTATAACCACATAATCAGGGTAAACTCATGCAACCTTTCCCTAAGAAAATCTAGTGCCCATTATAGTCAAGCAGTTTATATCACATTTCCATATATTTACAACTCATCCTGCTAAAGTGGAAGACTAGAATAAGGGTTCTGTTAATGGAATCAAGCCAGTTCTGGACTTTTCCTAGCCTTTCCTCCCAAATTCCAGGGTAACCATGAGGGATCTCTTGGTTTTGGTAACAATTTCTATTAGAAGCTCATGTCAGTAAAGTGAGGGTGTGAGTTATGAGGTTTCCACTGCATTTTAAGAGAGAGAGAAGTTTGTGAAGTTTCAGAAGCTAGTCCAAATCCAATATACTTCTGCTTTATATTTTAAAACTACTTAGGATAAACTCTTCTCAGAAAACAACTGGCTCTTGTGCAGGAACTTCCTAATAAACCAGTGATTTTTTCCCTGTCAAAAATAGGTTAGATGTATATCAACACATTTCAGGAGAGATAAACTACTACCTCTTGAAGCAGCCTATTCCACTTTGGCAAAACTATAGTGGCTAAGATTGTCATTCCTTTGACTTTAACTTAAATGTGTTTATTTGAAACTTTGCATGATTCTGTTCCTTTGGACAAAAAAGACTACATATAATACCTCTTCTATGTGAAATCCCTTCAAATACTTAGATAGATCTCATATCATCCTTGAGTATTCTCTTCTCCAAGGAAAGACATGCTTGGTTCTTTTAATGTCTTCATTTGACAAATACCCAAAGTCTCATTTTCCTACTTTTATTGTTCGTTTCAAAACACAACACAATTTAAAGATAGTGCCATGTGTGTATATGAAGACATATGCATATACATATATGTATGTACATGTTATATGTATACACACATAAAATTACACACAGAGAGTTACATGTATATATGTACATATATATATACATATACATACATATATGTTGAGAGACAGAGAAGGAGACAGAGACAGAGAGTGAGCTGGGAGATTACACTTCTATCTAGACTTTACAAATGTTTAATCACTCTTGTAAAATACTTAACTTTTGTGTATTTAGTTCTCCAAGCACAAAATGGGGAATTGCCCTCTGTTTTAGACGTTCAGGGCATCTATACACTTTTTGACCTGGTTACTTCCTGGAAGGATATAGATTGCTACTTTTCTGTGTCTTCTCTTTGAAATTCTTGTCATCATTCTCCCAGAAATCCTCCATAGGGTATCTACCCAATCTTTTGCAGTGTTTATTCTGCCTTTGAACATTTCAGTGAAATAAGTATAGTATTTGGACTACCCATATGTCAAACCTTATGCTTATTACAGCCCACCTTTTAAAATCAGACATTCCATGGATGCCATCTTTTATACTATTTCTTAAACATAAGCAAAACACTATTTTTATAGTTTATAGAAAATTGTAAAGGAATTTTTAGTTCTCTTTGAGTTTGGAAATGTACTAGTGATACATCAGTCAAGAGGTAGGTAGATTTTTGATCAATCTATCAATAAATCAGTCATCAAACATTTATCAAGTGCTAATATATGCCAGACATTGTGCTGAACTCTGGGAATAAAAGGACAAAAGCTAAGCAACTTTTATTCTCAAGCAATTTATGTTATGACAGGAGAGACAATATGTGCAGTCTAACATGTGATATATGTCTCTAATGACATGGAGTTCAGGCATTGTAGTTTTTAATGCCTTCTTCAGTACCTTCCATACACAAGCCTTCAAAAAGTCCATATAACTCATTGCTAAACAAACTGGATATTATCATTATTCCATTTAAAATAGAAAAGATACTAAGATTTTATCACATAAGGTCTGGGTATGATGCTAATTTCTAACTTCGTGATTATACAATTTTAATAGCTAAACATCACTTTACAAAATTCCCATTAATTATCTTCTCCCTTAGTGCTTATAACAGCTTTCTTTGGCCCAAAGACAATAGAGAAAAGAAAATCAAGCATTATCCCTTTAGTGAGGAAGCCTGGTCCCTACAGAGTTCCTAGAACATATGTGGCTCTCTTCAAAGGAATTTAGGTTTAACATAAATTTGAATGAACATTGCCAATCACCTGTCAAGTGAGAAATCTAAATCAGTTTGTTTTATTGCTTATGTAACAATAAAATCCAACTGGGCTTAAGGAGAAGGCAAGGTTAAAAGAGCACTTGTCTTTTATCCCTCTTAAGGTTCCTTCAATTTTTGAACAAAAGAAATGTAGACTATGACTATTCCTTGGCAATTAGGGGAGAAATGTATTCAGGGATCTTTGAAACATATAGCAAATCCAACTGGTGGTCTGGTATTCTCAAAAATTAAGCACTTAGGACTGATTACCACTGTATCATGGTATCCAGGATAGGGAAATCCTGCAAAAGATCTTTAGCCGGCCTCGTGAGTAAAGTTGCAGAGTTATATGATGCCATCAGGAAGATCAAAGGAAGACAGAGTTGGAAATATAGTCACTCTTTTGTTAAATATTCTTTAAACCAGCTACTTTTCCTATCTTAGTGTTCAGTCCTACCTGACTTGAATTTGACAATCCTTCCATCACTTTAGTCATCATTGGGTTTGGGAACCAAGAAAACACACAGAATTTGTTGTATCATCTCAGATCAACAAATCCTAAAGAAATGAGCACATGTTTTTGTGAATGTGATCAGGGCAACTCAACTCAAGCTTCATGTGATAATCACTCCAGACATATTCCATTACATTTGTTGAGAGTGCATCTTATTTTAACCCTGGCTTTATATAATGATAGCTCAATCATCATGACCTTGAGTGACCAGAAGGATAGTGGGGTCCTTGCCAGACATTAGGAAGTTAGTAAAAGAAGTGGGCTTAGGGAGAGAGCAAATGAGTATGTTGACTGCTAGCCATCTGGGAAGGATTTAGGAAAATGTATACAGCAAAGACTTGATATAAACAGATTTTCTTTGTACTTAAGTAGTTCACCATACACACATGTATATATACATATCACAGAAAAATGCTATATGGTAAAATATGATGTGATAAAAAGTTGGAACTTTATATAAGATGTTTTTTCTAGATATATGATGAGGCAACATGACATAAAGAAGAAAGTACTGAATGTAGAATCAGGAAATTTTGTTTTGATTCCTGGATATGACACTTGTTACTTGAATAAATCTAAACAAGTCACAAGCTCTGTGCACTTGTTTCATCATTTGGAATATGGGAATAATAATAACTTGCTACCTAACTCTAATTATTTGAGGCTTTAAATTTAATACATTTGAGTATACTTTTACATTTTATAAGTTTATATGTCAACATTAGTTGATGTTCTATATAGATGAAACTCTCACCTAAGTTTCTGAATGTGTCTTTTAAATATGAGAGAAATGATGCAAATTTAAGATTAAAATCACATTTTAAACCTCAGAGTATTACTTTCTTTCTTAATGGAAGGATCTCTAAATGCCTCTCATTTCATCAGGACTTATGTTAAATGGTGTTACCATTTATAAATGCTCTGCTGGAGACAAAAAGGGGCATTTTGATTACATCTCTCACATTGGAGGACAGCTGAGAGGTCATTATATTCCTTGCTGTTTTATGAAACCAAGTCTATCATCAGTGCTTTGGATGAGAAAATCTATTTTCCTCACAGAGTGGTTTTACATACTTAGCCTCTTTAATATGTAAAAGTATTTGGCTTGTCCAGCTCACAAATCAAGATAATCAGTACCAGCAGAGCCAATAAGAGGAAAATATTATGATAGACCATAAGTGAGATGTGAAAAGATGGTTTCCAAAGGTACAATGCTAATAAAAAATATTGAGTCACTTTAGTATTTGTTTTAAGGATTTTGTTTGCTTTTTTAGATTTTTCTTAAATACATTCTACTTTAAAGAGATTCCATTATTGTACATATTTTAATATCTTAGCACTGTGGGAATAGTTTTCTTCAATTTCTCTATACATTTTCATTTTGATCTTATCTTTGGCTCTTGGCCTATCAAAATGTCTCATTAGCTAGGAGAGTAGGGGAGTACTGCACTTTTTGCATTTTCTGGAGGAATATTTCAATTCCTTTGGGGAAAGGGGTTAGAGTAAGGGAATGACTTTAGCTTTTTCATTTGTCCATTTTCCTCAATGAGGGTGTTCATGACATGACTCTCTGAAATCTGTGCCAGCTCTATATCTAGGATTCTTTGATCTTGGTGATTCAACTTCAGAGCACATGGCAAGACCTGAAAAGTAGATAATTAGTAGACATGACAAGCATTGGTTATTCAGAAGCAGAGAAGATTGCAATATCTACACTGCTGAAGAGAAAGGTAACAACCACAACAGCAATAATAACTAGCATTTATGCATGTTCACTATCTGATAGCCACTTTTTTAGGCCCTATACAAATTTCTTTTTGATTGCCACAAAAATCCTTGAGAGGTAGGTGCTATTATTATCACCTTTTTACAAGTGAGGAAATTGAAGCACTTAGAAGTCAAACGACTTTCCACATTCACATAGCTGATAAGCACCTGAATTTTTATTTGAACTCATATTTTCTTGCTCTAGGGCCAGTACTCAATCCATTGCACCACCTAGCTGCTAGTTAAAATGATCTTTCACAGTGAGCTTCATAACCTACCAATTGTAAAAAGGCTTAAAATGTACCACAAACCCTACCACCTAAATCCAGTGTTCTTTACCCTTCGCCATATGAAAGATAACATTAAAGAATTATTTTCTTCATTCTTCATTTATATTTTATAAGCAATATGTTGGCCTCACTGGGATGACAATCAATTAATTAACTACTCCAATTTACTCACAGAAGGAGCTTTACATATAAAAACCTGAATTATAGGCGACTTTGAGAATTTCATAGGTAAAAATTAGGACTGGATCAGATCAGAGCCTTTCTTGGTCTGTGGTGGATTCAATCCCCTTTTCAATATAGAGTTAAAACCACTTTTTGTAAAATTTGATTTGGATATTTTCACAGTTTTGGGATTGGGACTATTTTGCAATAAAATGTGTAGCTGCTTGTCCCCTTTCCAGTTTTGCTTAACTAAATAGCTGAAGAGAAGATTTGATTTCTAGGAAGGGTGAGAGGAAAATTAAATATCTTAATTTCTTCAGAATCTGTTTAGGGACTTGTTCTCAAACATGCTTATGGTGGGTTGCATGAAGAATCCCACTGTGATGTGACATAAATTGGATATTATCCTATTTATTTCAGATAATACATTCAGTCAGTATGATTAAAATCTATTTTGACCCTCTCCTTCCTATTGGTCAGAGCTATAATTTGGAAGCAAAATGGGATAGTAGAAATTGTGTGTGACTTGAAATCAGAAGCTCCAGGTTCTAACTAGCCTGGCCCTGCCACTGACTAACTATCTGTCTTTGGGCATCACATCTCACCTTTCTTAAACTGGGGAAAGGGGTTAGAGTAAAGGAATGACTTTAGCTTCTTCATTTGTCCATTTTCCTCAATGAGGGTGTTCATGACATGACTCTCTGAAATCTGAAATCTGAAAAATTTGCCTTTTTGAGATTTAAGCAATTGAATTTTTAAAAAAATGTTAGTTGAATTAAATCAAATCAAATTGATCTTCTGTTCTTTCTGTATCCTCCCTTTTCCTTTGGTTTCCATGACATTGTTCTCTACTTATTCTCTGTATCTGTCTGATGACTCCATCTTGGTCATATTCATTAGTTATTTATACTTCTTAGGCTCACTAAATAGGATCACTTCCCCTAAGACTTTGCCCTCAGTCCTCTATTTTTCTCTCTCCCACGAGTTTCTTTCTGGGAATTCCACTCATTCCTATTATTTCCGTTATTAGTGCCATGTATATAATTACTGAATCTTTATTTCATCTCCAATTTCTCCCCTGAGCTCCAGGATCAAATCTTCAATTGCCTGCTAAACATGTTGAATTGAATTATTCATTGAATTGAATTGAGTAAATTGTCCAGCCAGTTGTTTGCTATGTTAATCTTCAAAGAGACAGGGACTGGAGATGAACCTTAGGCTATAAGACTGCTTTTGGTGTCAATTAGTCTGACCCGGAGTCCTTTGGGAGGATAAATGGGCTCTGTCACTTTCTGACTTTCCTCCATGACATTCATAGCTACAGAACAGCTTATCCATATCCATGTGTCTAAAAAATCCTGGGGCAATCTTTTTCTTCAGGGGTTGATATTTTAGGAAGAAGGTGAGTGTTGTCTTGATTGTTTGATTTGGGATCCTTGGGTCAGCTGATTTGGAGTGGAATGGCAATTGTATAGGGATTCTGAACAAGAAAGTTTCTAGTTTATAAATCCTACGTACATGTTTTTTTTGTGTGTATGAGTGCATGTGTGTGTGTTTGCATGCAAGAGTATATGATTATGTGTGTATATGCACACCCAGATAGTAATACAGTAGGATGGATGGAATATAAGGTAGAAGTTATAAAGGTATAAGACTAGAACAGCAATGAGGTGGCATATAATAGAATGCATTGTACGCAGGTCAAATAAAGAAATTTGAATTATGCTTAGTAGCCTATAGAAAAAAAGTTTAAGAAGTGTGATCATATTTATTCATAACATGATTTATGCATAAAAAGATTTGTATGACTGTTAGTGGTATAGAGGTTGAATTGAAGAGCAGATAGGGCTAGGAGGCAAGAAGACCTATTAGGAAGCTATTATGATATTCTAAGACTGGGGTAATGAATTAGCAAAATTGGCAGTGGAAAGAGAAAAGAGAGGGCAAATCTGAACATTTTTGCGGAATGAAAGACAAGAAGATTTCATTATTGAATAAGAATGGTGAGTGAACTTGAAGAGCCAAAGATAGTTTCAGTGTGGGAGTAGGGTTGGTGATGATGCTATGGACAGAAATCAGTGATATCAAAAAAAAAATCTTTTTTATGGAAAGGGGTAAGTTCAATTTGTATGATGAGTCTGAGTGGCTGGTTCGACCTCAGCCAGTTTGTTATGCTTCATAAGCAATTGGTAGGGTAGCTCTGGACCTCAGTAGAATGGTCCTCAGGTTTGGAGATGCAGCTCTGAGATTTTTCACTATTCAATTGACAAGCACCTTGTTAAATATGTATTATACATTGGGTAATGTGCTAAGATTCTGTGTAGACATAACCAAAACCAAACACAACCAAAAAAATTGTAATTGTTACTTAACTAAAGGGTTCAAAATATTGTCCAGGATATTAAAGGCAATGTGTATCAAGGGAGGGTGGCACTTGAACACAAATCTTCCTGTCTCTCTATTCTCTAAGCCAGGCTGCTTCTCACACAGATATGCTAATAGAAATAGACATACATGCATAATGCATGTATACAAACATATTTATATATACTTTTATATGTATATATACATATATACAAATATACATTTGCAAAGAAAAATCAGAATAATTTTGTGGGAAAATGTAATGACAATTGGGACTGAGGAGGAGAAAAGCCACTTTTAAGATATGGAAATCTTGGAAATCTATTTTAAAGGGAGCCAGTGATTTCTAAGAGACACAGGTGAGGAGGGAAACCATAGGAGGAGTGCAGCCCAGCCTGTGTAAAGGACTGAAATAGTAGATGGAAGACAAAACTATAAGTAAGTCATTTGGTTGAAATGGTTAAATGGTTTGGCAGTGGGGTAATGCCAGGTATATATGGAAAGAAAGGCTTGAGCCAGTATTAAGAGATTTGAACAGATCATTTTAGAAATTTATTCTAGAAATAATAGGAACTCCCTGAAGCTTCATCATGGTTTTACTAAATCCAGTAAAAAAATCAGTTTTTACAGAGAATTAATGAATGATTGAATGAGTAAATAATTGATAGATCAGGATCTGAAAACAGTTGGCTACTGACAATTGGACATAATAATAGTTGATATTTATATTGTGTTTTGAGGTTTACCATTATTTGAGCTGCACACTGACCCTGTGAGCAAGTACTCAGCCATCAGGAGGCTCACTTTGTACATAAAGAGACAAAGGGTCAGAGGGACTGAGTAAACTAACAATAGTCACATATTTAATAAAACAAAGAGACAGAAGTCAAATCTAGTTTCTTGTGACTAAAAGTTCAGACTCTGTTCAGTACATGTTGCCCACTCATATGTGATAGGAAAGAATCTAGTGATATACCTTTAAATGAAATGGGAAACTGAGGACTTCTCAGAATAATGACTGTGAGAGATTGGTGTAGTTTTTCATTGGGAATCTCTAACTAGAAGACTGCAGGAAGGGATTAAGTATGGCTTTTTAGAATATCAAAGGCAAACTGAACTTTCCACTGGGAATACTATTTATAAGAGGTCTGGTAAATATCTGTGATAAGTGAGCCAGAGATACCTTGTTCTGGATTGGCGAGTCCTGGGTGCCATGGCTCTCTCTATCTATAAAAGCATCTGTTCAGGCTGGAGGTGCCGGCCTCATTGTCTTCCCTGGCTTGCCCTGGAGGAGAATGATCGTCCAGAACTTCCTGAGATTCTAATAAACTTCTAATCTTCACTTAGATCTCTGAGTAAGAGTTTTGAGTTGGGCATCGTATTTTTATCCCATACACCTTCATCTATATAAATATCTATAGAAGTATAAATATTATGAAAATATACATATGTATTTTAACACAAACATTTATATATATTGTAACTATACAATATCCTACTTCTTTTTACATGAAGTTGTTCCTTATGAGCCCATCTGATAGTGTGTTTTCTTCAAATTATTTTACACCTATTTTTTATGTTTACTTTTATAGATACAAGTTATCTTCTCCAATAACTCAAAGATCCTTGGGAACAGGAATTCAAATTTTTGTCTTTCTATCCCTAAGACTAGCAGAGTGGTTTGACATACATTAAATATTCAATAAGTGACCCTTGCCCCCCAAAATAAATTGGCAGAGCTGGCTGCCTACCCAGAGTTAGAGGTGCCTCAATACTGACTGAGACTTAATGCTCAAATTGACATTTGACTCAGTAGAACTGAAGTAAGTAGTCTGACTCATGGATCCAGGTAAGCCACTCCCTGAAACTCTCCTTGCTTCCACCCCTTTTAAGGTCACACTTTTTAGGGCTTGTTTCAAAATAAAAACAGACTCCAGGATCTGCTGGTCCCCAACTCCTTATTGCCTGTTAGCACTGAGAAGTGAGCATTGTTTAACAGTACATACAAGATAACATATATCAAAGAGTAGCTCAGTAACAAATGCAACCTATTGCAAGAATAAGGCAGTTTCTGGCACACCTAGGGCAAAAGAGAGTGCATCTCATCACAACAGCTCCTCCCCCCCCCCCACCTTGTCTTTGCCCTAGCTAGTATGAAACTTAACAGCTAAGAAATTTTTCAAGGCATGTTTTAGGCAAGTTGCCTCAATGGTACAATGGAAAAAAGCATTCAGTCACTAGTCCTACTGGGTTGATTAGGGGCAATCCCTAATTAAACAGGTTGTAAAGGAATTTACATATACAAAGAGCTTGGTCTAGAGACTGAACAGCTTCAGGTTGGCCTTCAGTTACCTTCTCATGAAAATAGATTTCATCTTGCAATTCATGATGCTATAAATTTTCTAATTTGAAAACTTTTTTAAGACATACAATCTGTTGCTTCATATAGCCTATGGCTGGAGATAATCAAACCCATCTGCTTCCACTAGGGAATTATTTTGGCTTGTCTTTTTTTTTTTTTTCATTATTTTAATTTCAGGTGTAGGTGTTTAGAAGAAGCAATTACTAAAATTAATCTCCTTAGAGACTAGGCATGTAAACCTGCAGTCAAGGCGTAACATAGATAAGACTTTATTTGTGCTTTGCATCTCTCACATGTTCAGTATAAAATAGGTCTTTAATACATTATTAGTCAATCAGTCAACTAACACCTATTAAGAGTCTATAATGTGCCTGGGGTTGTATTAAGAAATAGATACAAAGAAAAGCAAAGGGACAGCCCCAGATGTTAGGGATTAGCAGTATAAATGGAAACAACAATATGAAAATAATTATCACAAACGGTGAATTGGGGATAGGCACAGAAGGAATAGGAAAGAATTCTTGATGATTGTTCTAAGAAATTCTAAATGAAGAATGATAAAGGAATTCAGGGAACACATTGAATTTCAGCTTTTATTGGGTAGCTACTGTTTCCAGAGCACAATTTTGGACACTGGGGTAAAGATAAAAAAATTCAGACAAGATTAGTCTTTACCCTAAGGGAGTTTACAATTTTGTAAGGGTGAAACAGTATTAACACATGCTATACACATATAACATATTGCATGATAAGAGAATTAAATAGGCATAAAAATAAATTCTCTGAATGGCCTGAAGGGAAGGCTCATCCCCAACAGAGGAAATCAGGGAAAGCTTTTGGAAGATGTTGTCGCTTTAAAGAATGGATAGAAAGCCAAAAAGAAATGTAGAAGTAAGAATGCCGTGATCCAGGAATCACATGAATTAAAAGAATTCAAGCTTGCTTCTCTTTTATGCCAAGGTAGAAACAGACACTATGATGAGATTAGGCTGTCTGGCCCATAGGGGCTGCTTAATGTATGCTTATTAATTCACTGACTGGCTGACTGGGTGCTTTGATTCAGAGATTGTACTGCCTACACACACTACAAAAGGAGGTCAAAGACACAAATGTCCCATGTCCCACAAAATGTTTACACCAGCAAATTTTGTGGTAGCAAAGAAATGGAAAAAACTCTGGCCATCAATTGGGGAATGACTAAATATATTATGGATCATGACTGCAATGAAAATATCTTTCATTATAAGAAAAGGGAAAAAAAAGATAAGAACTTAGAGAGCCTGGGAAGATTTGTTGGAAATGATTCAGAATGAAACAACATATGAACAAAAACTTTAACAATGAAGGAGAAGGAAGAAAACAGAGAATAGTATATAGTTATAAAAACAAAGATATCAAAGAAGAGATGAAAAAATACATCTCTGCTACTTCTTCATAGAGAGGGGAAGCAAAAACCTTTCCTTGTTCCCTAGATATTAGTACCTGCCCCCCAATTTACTTTACATTTATTTTTATTTATATGTACATGTGTACATGAAGGTGAAATGTAAGTTTTCTGATCTAACCATCAATTTTCATTTTGTCTTTGCAGTACCAAGGATAGTGCCTAATGAATGTTCATCGACTGATTGTTTGTTAATGTCAGACTTGATTGATATATTGGCTAATTTTGCTGAACTGATTTTATTTTCTCCTTTTTCATTCCTTATTATAAGAGATGGCTCATTGACTAGAAAAGGAGGAAATGTATTTCCAGAAATAAAGCTATAAAATCCAAAGATATCAATAAAAAATAGACTAATATGAATAGACATTCCCATTGACTTAATAAAAAGCTAATTTTTCTTTTAGTGAATATGATGGGATATTATTTTTCTATAAGAAACAATACAAAGGACTAATGTAGAGAAGCATGAGAAAGCTTATATAAACTGAAATAAGCAAAAGTAGAAAAATATACACAATGATTATAGTAAAACAGTTGTATCAACTATAGAAAAATTATGATGATCAAATTTAGCTCCAAAGAAAATTATGAGGAGTCACTTTCTCTCTTCTCTACTGACCTTCATACTGCTTTGAAGTTGTGGGGAGCTATTGTTATATCATAATGATTATAAATTTTTACTTTTTCCTATGTGTTGATTAATTTTACCAAAATGTTTATTTTTTCCTGTTTTAAAAATATATTAATCCTAATGAATGGCTCTCTGAGAGGAATTGGGAGAGAGAAGTTTTGGAAATTGGTGATTATGTTTAAAGCAAGATATAGAAATTATTTTGAAAAAGTGAGATGATATCAAAAAGTGGCATGAAGATTTCATTTGAGTTTAATCAGTTTCTGATTTTATTCACCATATCCACACATATATATATATATATATATATATACATATATATGTATATATATATATATATATATATATATATATACACACATATATATATAAAACTAAGAAAACATGGGATTGTGTCCAGAAGCTCTGAATTCTCCTAAAAAACTTTCAAAGCCAATTGAAGTGAAAGGAGACTGATGACCTTAAGTAAGCATTCTCATTTTTCAATGTGTAGTGTCTGGCAAAATATAGGCTTGTGAGATTTCAAACTGTTTTATTTAGAAGTTTGCAATAAATTAAACAAAATCTTAGAATCATAAACTATTTGTACCAGCTGAAAAGAAAAAGCAAGTTATAAAAAAATTTTCAGTTGAGACTTTTAATTTTCCAATCTTCCCAAGGAGACATCAATATTTAAAACTCTTCATAATTAACTCTGAATTTGTGAGTTTTTTTTCTGAGCTCACATAATACTAGTTTGGCATCTCATTAGGTAGTGAAATATCTCCTGAAACAGACTTCCAAGTAGAATACTAGTGAAACATTTGGGGCCTTTTTTTGTGGCTAATTTATGTCATGCCCAATATTCTCTTGGTTCTTTTAATTACATCTGAGATTTTCTTAGTTTACAATTATGAATGAGAATCGGTTTTGTGAACAATTGCTCATTTAGAAGAGGTTTATGATTCTTCATGTTTTGATTATTATCAAAGGCAGAATACCAAAATAGATAGGATGCTGGATTTAGAGGCAGGAAGACATATTTTAATACCACTTCAGATATCAAAAGGTGTAGGAACTTTCATAAGTCACGTTTACCATTCTAAGACTCAGTACCTTCACCAAAAATGAGTATGAAATTAATATTTACCTCACAGGATTGTTGTAAGGATTAAATGCATCATATAAAATTCTTTGCAAAGCTCCAAATGCTATATAAATGTCAGTTATCATTTTTAATAGCCACATGCATGTATTTTTCCTGTTGTCCCACATCATAAATCAGAGGCAATAGAAAATTCATTTAAGCTAAAATCAAGTATTTGGAGGGTGTTTAGAGTATATGAAAAATACAAATTTGGCATTCCCTAGTTTAGAGGTAATAAAAACAAAGCCCAGGGGAATGGGAGGAAAGGAATCTAACTAACTGCTAGAAGCAAAGTAGAGAGTATTAGGATTGTTTTTTGTAGAAACTTCTAGTCTGTTGGGATTATTGCAGCAGAAAGCCATCTTCTCTTCCTTCCCTTTCTCGGAGAACTTTGACTGTCTCCCTACCTTTAGCTTATATTTCTGTACACATGGTGACTTCATTTCTACTCACATGCTTACTTAATCATAAGCTCTTAGAAAACAAAGGCTAATTCTATGTATCCTTAGCATCCTTTGTGCTAGCACGTATGCTAGTGGTAGCATGTAAAAGATTTATGAATTGATTTAAATTCCATGAAGCAAAAGTCATAATTGATACTGTGTGCTATGGTAGTAGAAAGTGTTCTGGATTTGGAGTTAGAGGGATGATTGGCTTTGAATTTGAAGTGACTAATTTATAACATAGCTATCTTGGGTGAATCACAATATCTTTTTGCCAAAGTAGTTTAGCTACAAAAAATGAAGGGCTGATTTAGGTAATCTCTGAGGTTCTTTTTAATGATAAATCTAGAATCCTCTGGTGAATTCTAGAGCTAGAATTGAATACACACACACACACACACACACATATATATATATATATATGTATACATATACATATATATATATATATATGTAATTAACTATGTAACTGAGAGTTAGCTGCTGAATCTGGACCTTATGAGAATATGCAAGAGTGTGGTTGACACAATTCCCTAAATGTATGAGAGAGGTTATGATATGTGCATAGAGGGATGGAGCATCCATAGACATTATGTAACTGGGTCAAGTCTACTAACAGAATAGGAACCTTTGTAATTGACCATACCTGGAGAGTAGAAGTGGAGGTAGGGATGGGAACAAAGTCATTTAAAAGGTACTAGTCAAACTCATCCCCTTTTCTGAAACTTCTTTGTATCTGATTGCATTGTGGTGGGGGAAGAGAAACAATATTAGATGCAGAGACATCTTGGATCCTCCTATGTGACCTTTCTCTTTTGCCATATTGTTTATTTTTTTATTTTAGGGAAGAGAAATTAGAAGATATAACTCTGTGAGTTTTGAAAAGTTTGGAGAGTAAATCACCAGAAGATCAGAAAGTTTCGTTCATGCTTGGGTTTACTTACAGGCAGACAAACTTGGGGTCAAAGATTTGACCTTTGAGACTTAGCTCAGGGGTACCACTATACACCTTTCAGATTGCTAAGATGACAGGAAAAGATAATGATGAATGTTGGAGGGGATGTGGGAAAACTGGGACACTGATACATTGTTGGTGGAACTGTAAATGGATCCGGCCATTCTGGAGAGCAATTTGGAGCTACGCTCAAAAAGTTATCAAACTGTGCATACCCTTTGACCCAGCAGTGTTTCTATTGGGCTTAAATCCAAAAGAGATCTTAGAGGAGGGAAAGGGACCCACATGTGCAAGAATGTTTGTGGCAGCCCTTTTTGTAGTGGCAAGAAGCTGGAAGCTGAATGGATGCCCATCAATTGGAGAATAGCTGAACAAATTATGGCATATGAATGTCATGGAATATTATTGTTCTATAAAAAACGACCAGCAGGATGATTTCAGAGATGCCTGGAGAGACTTACAGGAACTGATGCTAAGTGAAATGAGCAGAACCAGGAGATCATTATATACAACAACAACAAAATTATACGATGATCAATTCTGATGGACATGGTTCTTTTCAAAATGAGATGACTCAGGCCAGTTCCAATGATCTTATGAGGGAGAGAGCCGTCTACACCCAGAGAGAGGACTGTGGGAACTGAGCATGGATCACAGCATCACATTTTCACTCTTTTTATTGTTGTTTGCTTGCATTTTGTTTTCTTTCTCATTTTTTTCCTTTTTGTCCTGATTTTTCTTGTGCAGCAAGATAATTATATAAATATGTACATATGTTGGATTTAACATATTTTAACGTTTACCATATATTGGATTACTTGCCATCTAGGGGAAGTTTGGAAGGGAGGAAAACTTGGAACACAAGGTTTTGCAAGGGTCAATGTTGAAAAAAATTATTTATGCATGTTTTGAAAATATCAAGCTTTAATAAAATAAAAAAGAGACTTGGCTCAGAGGTAACAGAGACCTCAATTCAAAGTAATATTGCACACAGATGTAAATTTGGTGGAAGCAATAATTTGTAGAAAATGTGTTGTCAGTCTACATTTACCCAAGGACCAAAGTGGCATAAGCGATAGGATTCCCCCAAAGTGTTGGTGGAAAATATTTTTACTTCTATTCTAGTTATATCTTAGAAATAATTATCTCTTGTGAAAATTAATTAATATTAATTGATAAATGAGATGCTAATTAATTACACTTAAGAGTGAAGGGAAGATCACACTCAAATGGGGACTCCAGCTAATATCATTAAAGTATAGGCACTCAAACTCTGAGAGGTAACCCTAGTATTCTGAAGGAATGAGGAAAAGATATAACCCTTATTCTGTGATAGTATGTTGGGCTGATACTTGCTACCTTGAGATAAAGCTATTGGGGCAGCCTTGAAAATATTGTAATTGGATAATTTATCATTGGTTCCTCCTACTTATTGTTTCATATCAGTAAGATAGCAAATTTTGTTGTTCAGATTGCTTAAGATCTTCAACTATTTGGATCCACTTTCTTCAAGAAACTCATTTCTCTCTTATCAGAAAAAAATATTATTTAAATTATTCCTTCAGGGCCTTACTGTCTAGTTATATTGACTATGCTTTAATATGTCAAGAATTCCTAAATTTACCCACTGACAGATCAAAACCCATCTATAACTTGAAAGATGATCTTTTGAGTTGTTGTGGCCAAAATTTTCATAACACTGTCACTGAGCTGGTGATAAGCCTCTACTTTGGGGTGGGTATAGGCCAATTCTCGGATAACAGCTATTTATCCATCCCCTGTTTTTGAAGCTTTTCCAGCTTGGTAGTGCTTGCCAAAACTTGGACTTTGCTGACAAAGGCTTTGAGAATTCAGAGTTCCCCCTCTCCCGGAATAAGATATCTATATAAGTATTTAGTGGAAGCATAGTTAGTAAAAAGCTTCCCTGGATCATAAATTACCACATTGATCTGAATATAGGCTATCTTGAATATAGACTGCTTTTCAACATTAATCTCTTCTTAAGGAAAAGACAAATCCATGCAGCTCTATGTTCTAAAATAATACTAATTGTCAGTCAAAGAAAAGTTTTATGAAATTCATGGTTTATTTTGGGAAAATTTAAATTTGTCTAGAACATGATGATAATCCATGGTAATTCTTGTTATCATTGGCTAAAGTAAAATGCTATCCCTCCCAGAAAATGTATTTATATTATAATAGGAACATTTTAGGGATGCTGCTGTCACCAAAGTGAATGACTCAATTTGTGGGAATTTTCACATTAATTCTGATTTTGAGGGAGATGCTTTGAGACAGGTGAGTCTCAACATTACTCAAATTCTTTCATGTAGGTAAAGACCACAACTCCTATGTAGAGGGCTGACCCAGGCAATGATTTCAACGTTAGTGTTTTTTTAGGCTTTGAACAGAGAATTCCAATAACACGGAGAAAAGAGAATATCTTCATTTTATTCCTAGAAGCATAAATCATGGACTTATAGGATGTTAGACATGACATGGACCTTAGAGGTCATTGAGTGTAATGTGCTCATTTAATTATTTAATTTTCATTTATTATAATTATAATAACTTCAATAAATATGAAAATTCAAATTCATGAAGAAGAAAGTTTGTTTCTAAATTTTGAGTCCCCTGACTTATTTACAATTTTAAGTAAAAGCTCATCCTTTACCAAAAAAAAACCCCACCCTTTCCTTAATATTAGTATGTTCCCTCTGATATTATTTCCAATTTATCATATATATATATACATACATATATATAAATACATGTGTATATATGCTATATATGTTTATATGTATGCAAGTATATTATGTAGTTGTTTACATGATATCTCCCTTAGTAGACTATACATCTCTTGAGAGAAGGGATTCTTTTTCTCTTTTTTGTATCACCAGTACTTGTTGCAGTGTATGGTGCATAGTAGGGGCTTAATGAATTAAATTGTGAGATCCTTTCAGTCATTGACTATCTTTTGCCTTTATTTAAATACCGAATACTAATCCAAGTTTCTGGTACATAGTAGGCACTTAACAAATGCTTATTAAATTTATGGGTTAATTTGACTTATTTCATTTTTTTAATGTACATTGAATTTAATAAGGTAGGAACAAAACCATTGTGTTTGTTTCTGGGTCACTTTCTCAATATTTTTTTTTCATGTAACCTTTCCCCCAGATGCCCAAAGGCAGTATTATCAAATGCATAAACTGCTGAGTTTAGAGTAAGGTAGGCCAATATTCAAATTCCTCTTCTCTTTCTTTTTTTAAATAAAGCTTTACATTTTCAAAACACATGCATAGAGAGTTTTCAACATTTACCCTTGCAAAACCTTGTGTTCCATTTTTTTTCTCTGTCATTTCCCCCCTCTCCTTCTCCTAGATGGCAAGTAATCCAATGTATGTTAAAAATGTGCAATTCTTCTTTATGTATTTCCATAATTATCATGCTGCACAAGAAAAATGAGATAAAAAAGCAAAAAAAAATGAGAAAGAAAACAAAATGCAAGGAAACACTACCAACAAAAAAGTGAAAAATGCAATATTGTGATCCACACTCAGTCCCCATAGGCCTCTTTGTTGGTGCAAATATTTCTCTTCATCACAAGACCATTAGAATTGGCCTGAATCACCTCCCTGTTAAAAGGAGCAATGTCCATCAGATTTGATAATTACATAATCTTGTTGTTTCTGTGTACAATGTTCTCTTCATTCTACTCACTTCACTTAGTATCATTTCATGTAAGTCTCTCCAGGCCTTTCTGAAATCATACTGCTGATCATTTCTTATAAAACAATAATATTCCATAATATTCATATACTGTAACTTATTCAGCCATTCCCTAACTGATGGGCATGCATTCAGTTTCCAGTTCCTTGCCACCGCACTTATCACTTGCACAAAAAGGGCTGCTAAAAATATTGTTGCACATACAGGTCCTTTTCCATTTTTTATGATTTTTTTGTGATATACCTCCTTTCTTTCTTACTAGTTATATGACCTTAGGCAAATGACAGCTTCTATGTGCCTCGGGCATCTCCCTAGGACTAAATCAAAGATAATATGTTTTGATAGAGAAAAGTTTTTCCTTTCAAAATCATAATCCTATTATTTCTCCACATTTTGTTACTATTATCATTCTAATTATTATTTACATAGTTTTAGTCATGCATTTATTTTCATTTTGGTTCTCCTTTACTCACTTGGAACCACTATATATGTCTTTTCATATTCTTCATATCAGCTATTTTTATACTAATAATTCCTCATGACATTCTTATATTCAATTCAATTAAATTAGTACACTTTTATTATGAACCTCCTAGTTCAAGGTGCAAGGCATTATAGAGTACATCTGGCCTTGGAGTCGGGAAAACAGGTATTCTAATCCTGCCTCTAAAACATAATAGCTTTATGAACAGGGATATCAAATGTGTCAGGGCCCAAGGCAAATAAGTCCACAAATTATACAGAAGATGCTGATGGACAGAATGACTTTTCAAGCCTAGACTTGTCCACATTGATGAAATCCTAATTTCAAAATATGTAAGGCATTGGGCTGGGTGGCAGGAGAAGAAAGAAAGGAAGAAAGAAAATAAGGAAGGAGGGAAGGAAGGAAGGAAGGAGGGAGGGGAAAAGGAGGAAGGAAGAAAGCAGGGAGGGAGGAAAGGAAAGAATAACAGAAGAAAGGAGGAATTGAGGGAAGGAGGGACAAAAGAAAAAAACAGGAGAATGGAGAAATAGAGGGGAAAGAAAGAAAGAAAAAGAAAAGAAGGAAGGAAGGAAAGAGAAAGACACATGAAATGATGGAAGGAAAAAAGGAAGGGAAGAAGGGAGGGAGGGAGAAAAGGAAGCAGGAAGAAAGAAAGAAATGAGTGAATGAAAGGAAAAAAGAAGAGATAAAAAAAGAGAGAGATGAAAGTTGGAAAATGGGAGAAAGAAAGGAAGGAAAGAAGGAAGGAAGGAAGAAAAGAAAGAAAGAAAGAAAGAAAGAAAGAAAGAAAGAAAGAAAGAAAGAAAGAAAGAAAAACAAAGGAAAACAGAAAAAGAAAGAATTAGACTTGAAGAAAGGGAAAAAATGGAAGGAAGGAAGGAAGAAGGAAGGAAGAAAGGAAATAAAAAGAAAAAAGAAAGAAAGAAAGGAGGAAGGAAGGAAAGAAAGGAAGAAAGAAGGAAAGAAAGAAGAGAAAAGAAAAGAATCATTAATAGACAAGCAAGATCATTTGAAACAATGATCACTTACAGCAGGACTGTTCCAGGAAGGCTTTGGTGAAGAGGTGGCATGTGAACTGAGTCCTGAAGCAATTGCACCATGATATCTTGAAGCATTTGAAAATGAGGAAAGCAGGAATGGGGAAGGAGATGGGAGCTATTCCAGGTCTCACAGGTTATCAGCCACCTCTAAAATCTTTTTTAGCCAAATACTTTTGGGAAGGCAGATCGAGGCAGGACAGTGGGATATAGTTTTATGACTGAAAGGTACATAAGAAAGTTACCTTCTAGCCACCTCATTTCTTCAGAGGAAAGTATTATAACTCTGAGGGTAAGCAGTTGTTTAGGGTCAGATGTTTTTTTCATTTCCCTATTCTGATCTCATTTACAAAACATATCCTGGCATTCAGTAATCACCAGAAATCAGAGAGCAGAAGAATGGGAAGGAATGTTAAAGATCATCTTGTTTCAGCCTCTCATTTTTAAAAATGGGCAAACTCAGACCCTAAGAGGGGAAATAACTTGTTGGAAATCATGAACATTAAAAACAAAACAATTTTATAGAGCAGTCCAAAGTCTTAGAGTAATTTTATGCTATCCAATCTTAAAATTATTATTATCCTATTATTATATATTGTTATATATTGTTTAAGCTACTAAAGCTTAAAGTTATTTTTATCTATCTGGCTATATATATAATTGTACATCTATATACATATTTATATAAACACATTTATATAGTAATATATTATTTTAGGTATAAAAGTTTTAAGATACTCCAAGATTTCAAGATATTCTCTACTACTTCAAGGTTTACAAATGTGTCATCTCATTTGCTCCTTAGAACAATCCAGTGAGGCAGGTATCATATAAATGAATATGTACATTTTAGAGATAAGAAAGTTGAGATATTGAGAGTCTAAATGATTATCCTTTATCCCACAAATAGATATACTAGAGGGATAATTTCAATCTAGCCTGATTCCATCTAGAACATCCTGGTATCTCTCTGTTAGTGTGTGGCAGAACAAGGATTAGGATTTCTGTCCCTTGGGTGCCAACCTTTCCTAAGAAGAAATCACAAGAAGCTCCCTGGAGCTTCTGCCATGTACAATGGCAATCTTGCATCCAGACTGGATGTTAAACAACATAAAAATTGGGACCCATATACCTCTTTGATAAGGCTCAATATTTGAGCCTAACTGTATCCAGGGAAATACTGAAGCCAGTGAAGGATATGTAATGAAACTGAGGAAGAGGTCATTTTATTCGAATGTCTTTTATCTCAGCTCTTCAAGCTCTGCCTTCTAACCAAGATTAAGGCTCACTTTCATCACATTTAATAAAGTATAGAAAACGATAATTTGCATATCGATGATGTAGCTCTCGGGAAGGTGTTTTCCAAGCATGAACTTTAAATGAGCCTTAAATGTCTATACTCTATTTATTACTTTATCCTCCCAAAAATACTCTTACCCCAATTGGACATCCTAATAAGAAATTAGTCAATTGCAGACATACCAATTTGGGATTCCATTAAGAAATATAAAAACTTGAAGTGATGGAGGTTTTTCCTTTTCTTCTTCCCCAAGTAAACTTGTACTCTTACCTCCTAACACAGGTCCCTGTAACACCTTTCCCTGTTATAAATGTTTGGACAGCATGTTGCATGAGGGGCCCCACCCTCCCTTTCAAAATTTACTTTCAATAATTACTACAGTCCAAGGATGCTGTCCAATCTCCGAAAGCTAATGAGAAACAGTCCTTCAATCTAAACTGTAATCAGCTCATAACAAGCTCTCTTTTCCTGAGCTTCATTACTGTGACACAATCTATTTTTCATACCTCTGGATGATAAGGCATAGTGGAAAAAAATCATTCTCTATCACCAGGCATGCATGAAAGGGAGATGGGCTGAAGCATGCAAAATTGATTTATTTGCATTCTTCTATTGCTTTGGTGGCTGTAGTTTTGGAAGAAGTTAATATCTTAGTTTTGATTTGGCCCCAGAAACAGCAGGGCCTGACAATCAAGCATGCTTATTACAGCAAGAAAAAAAAAGCTAACCCTACCAAGGCCTTGTGGGTGTTGATTTGGACATGTGCAGATTCAGAGCAGAAAGTACTGTGAATTCTGTAAGGACCTTTGGCAACAGTCTTTATCTATGCATTTGGTATTTTTGTCCCCCTCTCTAAGTGAGCTCTAACTTCTACCATCCAAATTCAGACTCTTTTATCATGGTCATACTTTTTAGTTTATTTTTGTGTCCTCAATTCTTCTGCAAACATTATCATTACCATAATCATTTACATTCATATGGAAATAAAGAAAACATCAAATATTCCATCATAGTGGGAAGGGGATTGGAATTATATGCAAAGAAGCTGGGTTTGAATCATAGTGATACTCAACTATCCCTCTTCTATGCAATGAGGGATTTGGACTGGATATCCATTATAGTTTTAAATCTATTATCCTGTGTTCGATTCATCTTTTAAAAAGTACATCCCCAGATCTCAGTACAGTACTTCAAATATAGTAAAAATATGTATATGTGATATATCTATATCTCTCTCTATATATCTTCCTTCCCCCGTCCTTCCTTTCTTTCTTTTTTTCTTCCCTCCTTCCTTCCTTTCTTTCTTCTTTTCTTCGCTCCTTTCTTCCTTTCTTGAAACAATCCAATAAGATCCGTAGCTACTGAGGTATTAGCACTATGTCACTTTAAAGGAAACTGATTCTCAAAAAGTTTAAATTTCTTAGCAAAAGACATATAGCTATTAAGTGTCTGAGACAAGAACTATGTAGAAAGAATATCAAGTCTGGAATGATGACCCAAATTTGAATCTAGATTCTAATGCTAGTAGTATGATCATGGCCAACTCACTTAATCAATTGGTACCCCAATTTCCTTATATGTAAAATGCCAATAACCTACTTCTGAGGGCTATTGTATAGATCAAATTAAACACTTTAGGTAAAGGTCTTTGCAAACTTTGAAGCTGTGTCAATGACAGACATGAACACTATCCTCCTCTTTCTCCTTATCCTTGCCCTCATCATTATCACCACTTTTATGCCATTCATCTCATCGTTTTTGATGTTGTTCAGGTAGAAATGATTCAAGGATAAGTCTCTTGTTGATATGAATAAAATTGGTTAGGTGAATAAAATGATAAGTTTTGTAATTTATTAATAGTATTGGGCTATCCAATTATTAGTTTTGGATAACTAAAGATACTTTCTTCACTGAAAGTAAAGTGAACCACTCCAATAACCAATAGGAAGGTGGAAGGACAAATATCTCATGCTATTTCCACATGGTTTTAATTTCTGCCACCCCGTCCCTGTATTTTGAAAGTATTGCATTCTGTGTAGTTTGGATAGCATAACTATTTGGTAGTGTGAAATCTATTAGATTTTTTTCTCAAAATTTTATGGATCAGATTAAATCTGGACAGTTGTAAGCAACAATTCTGTCTTCAATGGCAGAAATATTTTAGTTCATTTTATAAATCATACATTCAGTCCATTTCACCATATTCCTGTTGCCTCTCATCAGGTCTTCTATGGTCCTCCATACTAAGGCTTCTCTTTGTCCGCTTTCGAACTCCCAAGAGCAAAACTCTTCTGGTCATCACTTCCCTATATATATTGTCTTCTTCTATTAGGATGTAAGCTTCCCACAGAAGAAACTGTCTTTTAAAAAGTACATCCCCAAGAATCCTAGAGACTCAACTAAAAAACTACTAGAAACAATTCACAACTTTAGCAAAGTTGCAGGATTCAAAATTAATCCACATAAATCATCAGCATTTTTATATATTACCAACAAAATCTAGCAGCAAGAGATACAAAAAGAAATTCCATTCCAAATAATGGATGATAGTATAAAATATTTGGGAATCTATCTGCCAAGGAAAAGTCAGAAACTTTTTTTAATTTTTTAAATTTATTTTTATTTTTTAAATTTTTTTATTTTTATTAATACTTTTTGTTTGCAAAACATATCTTCCTTCCCCATCCTTCTTTTCTTCTTTTCTTCCCTCCTTCCTTCCTTTCTTCTTTTCTTCCCTCCTTTCTTCCTTTCTCCCTTTCTTTCTCTCTTCCTCTCTCCCTGTATCTTCCTCCCTTCTTCTCTCTTTCTGTCTTCCTCTTTCTTTTCTTTTTCTTTTTCTTTCTTTCTTTTTTCTTTCTTTGGTAGTTTGTAACAGGGTAATTTTTGTCTGTTAGTTCATAAAGGATAATTAAGTCACTGGTGCATAATTTTAGCCCCTGATTATGCCTTTTTACAAATTTTATAGATGGTAAATTTTTGCAACCTTTTGTGACATGTTAAAAGGTTTCCAGTACTTCACTGTAATATCCACTTCAATTATTGTGTGGACTCCTCAATGATAATTTTTATATAATTTCTAATTGCACTGATCTAATCCTGAATCATTATCATAAATCTCTCCATTTCTATTAATAATTATAACAATTAGCATTTGCAAGTATTATTTCATTTGATTCTCTTAAGAAGCTTGTTAGATAGGTATTATTATTATTATACTTATTTTACATATTAATAAAGTGAGTAAACAAAAAGGTAAAGTGACTTGCCCAAGTCCACTGACTAGCCAATATCAGACTGAATTTGAACTCAGGTTTTCCTAATTCCAGACACAGAGCTCCATCCTCTCTACCATGTTTCTCTTAAATATAAATAACTTTGTTTCATGCAACCACTTGCTTGTAGCTTCTTACTTAAGTCCATGGTTGAGCCCATGTGGGATCTTGGTCATGGTGTGCTTTTTGATTCCATTCTTGGTATGTCATAATTTCATAGGCTCAGTTAAAAAATAAACCATTTTTTCATTATATTCAATAAATTCAGTGGCTTTTACCAACCTCTGATAACTTTTGATTTGTTGAAAGTTCTCCAAAAATAATTACATTTTTGCATCACACTGAGTCAATATTTTCAAAATTTTTATTGTTCTGATACTCTTCTCTGTACTCATTGCCCAATGATATTTAACCCCTATCCCTCTTAGCTTTTCAGTGAAACAGCTCCAGTCATAGCAGATTTGAGTATTCACTAATCGAATTTTCTACAATCTGTTGATAAACACCCCAGACTATTTTAATCTCTCCTTTGGAAGTTTAGCTTTCTTCCTTCGAACAGCCTGAGTTAATTCCAAAACTGTCATCTCTCCCTTTCATGATTAAAGCTGGGGCTGTTTAAGCTTCCTCATTCTCATGCCGTGGCTTTGTAGCTGTTGAAGCCGCAACAGGGCATGCACAGTAATCCCACCCTTATGATTAAAGCATCTCCGGAGCTGCAACATTTGATGGGCTAATACTGGCCATGGAAACCCTTGGATTGGATCCAGCTCCGTCATCACTTTGAATAAAGCAGTCTGATGAGCTCCAGCAAAGCAAGAACTGCTGTCATTGTCCATTTCAAACTCCAAACAGTAGGAGAAAATGAATGCCCTTCTTAAACTGTCAAGCAGCCTCAGGAATGTTTGCCAGAAACTTAGAGATGTAAAAGGCTGATCAGGATGTCTGCTTGATAACTTTTCATGGGAAGAAATCCCTTCATGCAAAAGTCATTGTACTTGTTTTTTGCTAAAGTTTAGACACAAATGTGACCTTCTTTGCCAATCCCTCTGTGTGTATGTGTGTTTTCCTAGTTTGTCCAGTCCTTAGAATCTTTCATCTCCTTCCAGAATTTATTGAGATGCCACAATCTATGACAAGTCTTTCATGATTCCCTTAGTTCAAGGCTTCTTAAATAGGGGTCTCTAAATTCTTTTTTTTCAATTAGTTTGATAGCTGTTTCACTTTGTTATCTTACACATTTTATTTATCTTTGAAAAGCATTATTCTGAGATGGGGGCTATCCACTTCAAGTGACTCCATATCAGAAAGTTGAGGACTTTTGCCTTAATTGCTTATTCTAGTGCTCTTCAAACTATCTTGTATTTATTTATTATCTGTTTACTTATATACACCAAGTGGAATCCCAGCTCAAGACTATTACATATTGCTACTACTAATAAGACTGTCTGGCATTTATATAAAGCTTTAGGGTTTACAACCTTTTCTAAATATTAATTCATTGATCCTTTGACAACCCTGGAAGATAGATGTTACCATTATCAACATTTTTGTATGATTATTACATTAGAAAGAGTTTGAGTGGTTTGCTCAGTGTCCCAAAGCTAGAATCTGAGGGTGGATTTGAATTCTTTATCGGTGGACAAGCATCTAGCTGCTCTGTCTTTATATCACAAGAGCTGAATAAACAATCTTTTTTTAAAGTAAGTCTTTAAAATGTTTATTAAATTAAATTGAATTAACTTTGTTCAAATTTTCTATAATTTATTATCTTATATATTTGAAAGAGAAGAAATTAGATTAAGAAATCTTGTATTGTGTTTTCACTTTTACAAAGAAGAGAGGATCACAAATTCAGTGATTAGACACAATAGACTCTGTTATCTCTATTCCAGAGAAATATTGATTGTGCCCATCAGCGATGGTCACTCTGTTTTGCCTCTCAATCTCAAGATACTCTGATTTCTAGCTTGTTATTCTAGATGAAGCAGCTGCACTTGAGGCAATAAATCCATAAATTAACTTAGAGGACTCATGACATTCTAAGAGAATGAAGTAGTCATTGGAATGCATGGATCATCTGCTGGGGGAATGTTACGTAACTGTTATGTAGCTGAATTTGCCACCTCCAGCATTTGCAGGAAGGAATTTTTCTGGCATAAGCTGGATGTTCCATTTTCAGCCTTCATTTTCTTGCTGAAAATGACCATAGAAAAGTATAGCAGAATGAATGCCTTCACATGCTGATATTTGGAGACAAGCAAGATTAATACCCATCTGAATGTGGTATATACAACTTTTACTCTTGTATAGCTGTTAGTTTGCAGAAGATAGTCTTTGGCCTTCAATGCATTCGAATCATAAGAAATGCTATTGTGTATTTTCCTAAAGGATTCTACTAAATTTGTACTCTTGTTCATTTATTTGGTCCAGGTTCTTATGAAGATGATAATCTTGAATTCCACTATACAAAAAAAAAAAGATAGAGTAGCCTTCATTTCAATGTGCTTCTTGCCAGAAGGCCCTTGAATAACCATTTTTTCTAAAAATATATACATTTTATTATATATGCTATATATTTTACTATACCATATACTTAAGTAATAACTTTTATTACTACTTTTTATATCAGTTATTATCAGATAATCTGACAGCTACCACTAGGTAATGATCATTCCCATGTAGCAAAGAAAAAGTTAAGCAAAATTTACTTATAGAGACAAAAATTAAATTGTTCCTGTACTTGAGAGGCTTTCATTACATATTATTTACATTTCTGATCTTAAAATCATGTAAGATCAATTAGGAAGTAAGTGAAAATGATTTTTCTTTAATAATGTGGAATAGGTCTTAAAGCACTCTTTTCTTCCCTGCTAGAGATGCATGGAAGTAGAAGGGATGTCCCTGCTCTCATTAAACTCATAATCTTGTTGAAGATTCTGATTTCAATTCAAGGAACAATTGTCAAATGTCTACTGTGGGTACATATTCAGAATACTTGGGGAGATAAAAATTAAATCAGAAATGTCAAAGAAAGAGTGTTTCTATGTATACATACATATATACACATTATAAATACATGATTATACCTTGGGATGATTTCCCACAATGACAATCAAGATAAAAATAAAGTTTTGTTGGATTCTCCAGAAAATTAAATTAGTCAGAACTATTCTTCAGAATTTTAGAATATATTCAGTTTTGTGATTGCCATGTAACTTCCACCTGGGGATCCAGCATGGAAAGGATCATCCATCCCCAGTTTAACAGAAAGCACAACAGATAATCTCTGACTGCTTCCTTATTTACAGGATGACTCTTGTAAATTGCTGAATTAGAATCCAAATCTTTCCCTTGGGTCTTCAACTTTCAAACGACCTAGAATTTTATTGATGATTCTGTAATCTCTTGATATTTGGAGGTTGCCAATCTCTTCACTAAGACACAAACCATGACATCATGACTTTCTAAGCAAGACTCTTCCTGTTTTTTGTATTCTTTACTTCAATACAGGGCCTAGTGAAGTCTTTGAAAAAATATCTATCCTTTTCTCATTCCTGGGTACCCGAGGAGCAGTGTATCAGCAGTTATAAAATCATTTTGATTCAATTCAGAGTATGGTTCCTTAATCTTCAGCACTGAAGTTCCCTTTGCCTTATTCTTGTTTACCTTTTTAAATCTTGGATAAGAGATATCTAAATGATATACAGCTCAATTTTCCCATCTTTAAAATGGGCCTACTAATGTCCTTTTCCAAGTATCTCATCCAAACTAGCCCACTTATTTTCCCCTATTCAAATCATTTGTTAGATATTCCGTGTCTTGTATGCATGCTTAGAACACTCTCTTCTCTCACCTCTGCCTTCAAGGACCCCTAATTCCATTCAAGCCTTACCAGATTCCTCTTCCAATTACTAACGCTCTTTATTTCCACAAAATTACTTTATTTGTTCAAGTCATCATCAAGTATTTATTAAGCATCTACCGGATAGATGCTCTAAACACTGGGGTCAAAGAAGATAAAAGCAAAAACAAAAATCTCAGTCTTTACTCTCACAGAGCTTACATTCTAAGGTGGGACAGATGAGGTGGGGATAATCTGTTAATGAATTATGCATATATGAAATATATTCAGAATTTATTGGGGATAATCTCAGAAGGAAAGCACTGCAGGGTGGGGTAGAAAATCCTTCTTGCTAAAGTTGGATTTTTACCAAGAACCTGAAGGAAATAAGAAAAACTAGATGACAGGTTAGAAGAGAGAATTCTAGGCATGGGAAAGAACTAATGAAAAGTGCCCTACTTTGGGAGATATAACCATATGTATGATGCTTTTCTCTAGGAAAATGGTTTCTTTGAGGTCAGGGAATGTTTCATTCTCTTCTTTTTGTCCTTACTTTCTAGCAGAGTGTCTGACATGTAACAGGGACAAGCTTATTGAAGTATACTAACATGCTTTTGGTGGAATTATTTAATTTGGTCCTTTTATTCTTATTTTTAATAATACTAAAAAAGGTATCAAAATCTTCATACCCTTTTACCAAGAGATCCCACTGCTGGGCATGTCACCCAATGAAACCAAAGAGGAAAAAAAAGGTTTCATAAGTAACAGGATATTTATAATAGAACATTTTTAGCAGGAAAAAATTAGAAAGAAAGTAGATATCTATGAATTGCTGGAATAAATAAATAAATAAAATATAATAATTGTACTGTAAAAGAAAGCAAACAAAGAATACAGAGAAACAGAATGATTTATATGAAGAGATACAAAGTGAAGCAAGCAGAATCAGGGAAATAAATAAACTAAATTAATAAAATAGTAAAAGTAGAAGGGAAATGATAAAAAAGAATGAAACTAGATGCTATTAAATCATAATGATTAAAGTGTAGAGAAAAGGGAAACTATACATTCCTCCCTTACAGCAGTGGGTAAGAAATATCATACATATTATCAGATTTGGTAGCTACATTGGCTACTTTTTGAACTGCTTTTACATTTCTCTTTATGACTATTGTATTCACTCTCTGAAAGAATTCCTCATGCATTTGGAAGTGAAGATGATATAAAATATAAAGGAGGTATTATTTTGAAATGAAAATGATATGACAGCTTACATGAGAGACAGCATGCTGGACCAGTTGTTACAAAGCCTTAGGTTCAAATCCACTAGTTATGTGATCGTGGACACAGTTTATATAAGCTCTTCCTTTATAAATATGAGCATAATAATATTCTTATCTTCCAGGGTGTGTAAGAATAAAATGAGATAATATTTATAAAACGTTTTTCAAACCTTAAAATACTAACAATTATTAGAAACAAATGATAACAATTTTTAAAATTGTTTAAAAAACAACAAAAATGATTAAGCTATCATATTAACAATTGAATAGAAAAGAATTGAGTATTGTTAAAGTGTATGTATGCAAATAAATTGATGCACTCTTCTCTAGCAACTGATCCTACACTGAAGAAGTGGCAGCCCTCAAGATCCAATCTTCTGATTTGTGACTCCCTAAAATAATGACAGCCATTTTAGGAAGGTCCCATCCAGGCTTATTTGTTGCTTAGCTCAATTTACTCTCAGATAGCTTCTGTACCTCCTTTCCAGAACTACTAATTCTAGGAAATACTCACCCCTTCTCACAACTCCTTTCCATTTCCCCTTTATATGTTATCTTTCTCCATTAGAATATAAACTCTTTGAGGGAAGGACTGTCTTTATTTGCTCACATGTTATTTATAATTCATTTCAAAGAACACTAATGGCATCATAGGATGATGCCTTGATTTGTATGGGAACTGTATTTGTGAGGCAGAGTTGCACAAAGTCATTACCCTCATTCTCTCTTCGATCTGGAAAGCAAAAGTCAGGATGGCTAGTGATGGGATCCAGTGGTTGACCTTGCCCTCTTCCATGTCTGACCAAGCTTTAAGCTCTTTTTGATACCTGCTTTAGTCATTTTCATGGCCATTGGAAAAAAGTTTTTATCATCTGTCCCTTCCAACAGGAGAAATTTTCACGTCAAACTCATCACTGATGGATTTGAGGTTTGTCAATTCCTTTCAACCTGGTTTAGCCAATCTCCTGAGATAGATTTATTGATGTATAAACTGATGTGGCTGCTGTGAAAGCTTCAGCTTTATGGATTTATAGGTGAGAGCTGGATGGAAGATGAACACCAAAAGTGGATGAGCCCCCCTGAAAAGGGTGCAGCAAGTGCTCATGTTAGAGATGCTAGTCCTTCCTGGACATATATCCCAGTGCCAGTTATTAATAAGCACTTAACAAATACCTTTGATCTGTCATTCTATCTATTCATCCATTCATCTATCCAAGTCCAGTCTCTCTTAATAACTTTAGAACTGATCGCATAACTAGGAGACACTGGGACAGGGCCACCCCTCATGGAGTGTCTCATCAGAGAAGGTACTCTATGACTAAGCAGAATTAAAGTAACTTAGAAGCAACTTGAAATGTGTGAAGTTAAAGAACTCACGCCAAATGTTTATATGGATTATTTCTACCCGATCAGTGGCAAAGCATTTCAAGCTCATATTGATCTGATCAGCCACAGTTGGATACACTATAACTTGACTCTAACATAGTAATGTCATTTTAGTCCTTTTCCAGAAAGAAGGCCAAAACTATGTATCCAAGTAGGGTCTTCTTGTCATTATAATTAATTATCTCCATTGTAATTAAACATACTACATGTTCACTTTTCCATTCTACTCTATTCAGCCAGCAGTTATCAAGCACCTATAAGCAGAGAATTTGTGCTAGGTATTAATGGAGATTAAAAAAAAAAAAAAGATGATTCCGGCTGCTGTGGAGCTTATGCTCTAGTGTTGGAGTATAACTGATGCATAAATAACTATTATACAATAATGCAGTATAAACACATAAGAAAGGCACAAATGTTATATATAAGATATGGGATAGTCATTGTCTTTTTTATTGACTAAATAGATAGATCATGTAAGCCTCCCTAATGAGGATATCATTTGGAATGGACTTTAAATGATAAATAAAAGTCCCATAGTTAGAGAAAGTGCATTAGTAGAAATAAATATTAAATTTTCCTTCCATAGTATATTGCAATCTTCAGTGATTAGGGGGTTAATATTTCAAATAATGACTTGACTAGAGAGGAATTTTAGTTGTGAGAAAGTATTTGATAATAACTATAATTATAAACCTGTTCTGGATAGCAAACTTGAACACAATCTGTATCATCTCTATGGAATTTAGAAACAAGTCTCTGAAGAATGGTGGCTTATTAATCGGACACTCAGATATTAGGCATATTATAGATTTCTGTTCCAAGTCCATTTCAGTGGTTGGAAAAAATCAGATGTTTTTTAGATTGCCTTGGGACTCATATTTGCTTCTTTGACCATAGATCTTAAATAGAAATGAAATTAAAGAAACATCTTTGGCTCCCCAAACTTTAATTTAGAAAACAAAGTATACTTTTGATCAAAGATGGATATTGATCATAATTCCAGATTCATTATTAATTATCTATGGCATCTATAGAAATTCTAGATTGTAGGCTCCTCATCTGTCAAGAGAAGGGAAGGGATTAGATAATCTTCAAGCCATTTATGTGTTCATCCAGTTTCTCTTTGAAGACTTCCAACAAAGGGAAATCCATTATTTCCCTATCCTGCCTATTCCACTTACACAATAGTTCAAATTTTTAAAGGACTTTACCCTTCTCCTTCCTCCAACCCCAACACAAAACATTTAAATTCATTTGTCAGCCGATTTGATCAGGTAGGTGGCACAGTGGATAGAACATTGTACTTGGAGTCAGGAAGGCCTGAGTTCTAATATCATTTCTGACACTTATTAGCTATGAATCTCTGGACATTTAATCCCCAACCATTTTTAGACCTGGGTTTCCTAATCTATGAATCTAATATATAACATAACATAGCATAACATATAATAATATCTCATTCACTTATTGTGAGAATTAAATGCCATAACATATATAAAATGCCTTTCAAACCTTAAGGTGCTATATAAATGGTAGCTATTATTATTAATATTTGCACCTTTCATAATTGCTTCTGATTTTGCCCTCTGGGAACAAATAGAATGACTTTAATCCTTCTTTTACATAATAGTCTTTCAAATACTTAAACATTGCAATTGTGTTTCTTATTTCATCATCTTAAAGCGATCACCATGCTTGAGACAACTCCCATTATCAATGTCCTCCCAGCAACATCTTCTCCAGGTTGGAGCATTACAAATACGGTTTGAAGGCAAAGACATGAGTAAAAGAGGTCATGTCTGATGAACACTAAGAATCTTTGGGCATACTTTTCATAGAATCAATAAACCTAATAGTAACATAGGATATTAAAAACAGGGAGAGTCAGCTTGTACTAATAAATCCCTGGAACTTGGGTCCTGAATATGACTTTGGCCAAGGTGGCACTTTTGAGCTATTTTGAAATGGGTAACCACACGTTAGGAAACAACGCAATTACTTGTCAAGTTTTTGTTATGGCATAGTACATTTTGAAGTCTGCAAAAACCTGGTATATCACAGATGTTATAAAGTATGGTATTTATTTTATTTTATTTTTTAAAGTAAAAGGGCACAGGATTTCAATCCATTAAATAAAAGCACGGCAAATTGTAGGACCTCATTGTCAGAGACAACTACTATAAAGTACCAGATTGAAGGAAAGTGAGGAAAAAAAATAGCCACAATATCATCATGGCTTGTTTAAAAAAAAGACACACACTCCTTCTAATTCTGCCAGAAACATCACAGCCCTGCAGACTGTTACCATCTTGTTAGGCCAAAAGTAAATCCTTCTCTGAGAGAAAAATCTGTGTCTGAGTCACTCTTATTAAGGCAGGAAGATACACAAGAACATTTTCTACCCCTTGTGATGGTCAACACTTGCTCAGCTGTAAACATTTTGGTTACTTGTATCTGCTCCTACCTTTGAGGCTGAGAAAATTGGAATGGGTAAAGAGTTCTTGAGAATTTTGTAGATCTCTGTAATCCCACTTTCTACCATTACAGAAGGGTTTTACTTTTTTCACTAATTTTAAGTGTAAATGAGGACATCCTAGTCTCAACTCTGGCTTCATCCAGGAAACAATAGCCAGGAGTTTGGATTTAGTTTGGAGTGTAATGCCAGAGAAACTGAGGCCAGACAGAGATTGATTTTTAATCTTTTAATGTGGAGAGTTCAGACTAGCCGGCCAGATGGGATTCATGTCCATAGAACATTCTGCCCAGAGGAACTGAGGCAGGGAATTTATATAGGGTTTTAGCTAACTTAGGTTTGCAATCTTATACAATCTTATAGGGGAAACAAAGGCAGGTAAGGAGGATCAAGGACACTGGGTGGGCCAACAAGCCATGATTCCAAGAAAGCATAATAACTTAATCCTGATAGGATAAGGGTCAAGATAAGAATGTCAAGGGCAGAAGGTAGGCAAGAGGCAATACTCAAAAGGAGGAAGAATTATCCCAGCAAGGATTGAGAAAAAACACCTGGAGGTTATGACTCAATGGTATGTCAAGGTTTTTCCTGACTCAATTCTCTCTGTCCTAATGACAAGGAAGGGGGTGGTTGTAATAATTTTATTCAGGGCATAACAGTAGGAGTCCAAATCTACTCCCATTCCCTTGCTGTCTGTGCATTCTCATTGGTCCTAATTGGAAGAATACTGGTGAACCCTTAACAGTCCGTTATATGGAGATTCTTCAACAGTTAAGAGTCAGATAAGATGGGCTCAAAGATCCCTTCCAATTCTGAAACTTTGATATTTAATTCTTCTCTTTATTCCACTTTCTCTCCTCCACCTCAATGGGAGAATTTTTTCAATAGTATCTCTGGTATATGACTGTCAAGCCTTGATAGCATAGCCCTAGAGACTCTAATCTCACTACTCACACAAGTCAGCTCCTATTTAAATTATTTGACTTTAAGGAGAGGAGGCAAGTATTCCTTGCCTATCTTTCACATCAGTCTCTCCTTATTCTCACAAACTTTTCCAACCTGCTCAATGTTCTGACAACAGAAAATATATTTTACAGTTAGGTTTAAAATGCAAATACATTAGAGAGAGGTAACAAACTAATTTTCCCCAAAGCACAAGTGAGAGAAATTAGATATTTTTGCCAAAGTTAAGGGAAAGCTAAAGAGAACATGCCGGTACTGGTACCCAAAAATGATAACATTAGGTGAGATGTGACATGAAAGGAAGAAAAAATTATAGAACATGGAAGCTATGGGTTCCAGAACAAACTTAATTTTATATATTTTTTTTAGTTTAGCCCTATTATGGCTAGTCTTTTCTTTCTAATAAATGCTTGTTGACTTGCTATGGTTTGGGAATAGAGGGATAGAAATCTGAATTCAGGAACTAAAACTGAATGTCTGGAAAAGAAACCATCCTTGGAGGAAAAGAGAATGCCCTCCAAAATAAAACATTTTCTATGTCTCCATGTGGGTTTCTGTATCTATATATCTATATATACCAGATTCATGTATGTACACCCACATATCTATCCCTTGTTTTCTAGGATCACACCATTCCAAAGATAATTGTTAGGTGCAGATGTCGCTACAAGGATGACTTCATGATTAACAGCCTTTCCACATTATGCTCATGTGCAGACTTCCTGAAAAAGATGTGGACTAATACAGTGTTTTTTTTTTCTTTTATCAACACAATTAATGAGGAAAGGTATGTTATATCTAGTGTTGAACTTTCATTAGCCATTAGCCACTAAAGAGATATTTGATTACACTGAGATGAAATTTTCTTTTGGTTAAAAAGGATTAGAGAGCAGTTAATCTGAATAAAATATTTAAAGATATTGAAAATGGAATAGATAACAAACTAATAACCGACTTAAAAATTTCAATGAATTCTGAAATCTTAATGGACTACATACAGACATAATTATTTTCAATTTATTTTCAGGTACATGGCAAGATATAATTATCTTTCTCTAGTCCTATTCCAATATTTCTAGTGCACTACTTTCTCCTTCCTCTTTGCTTTCATTCATATGGATTAGAAAAATGCTTGATTTTTTACTTCCCACTTAGTGAAATGTTTTCAAATTCAATAATATAATTTCTGCTTATACTGATAGGCCTGGGATGATTATTGGGAACATATCTAGTGAAGAAGTGAATGTTACTGTAAGTATCTTTTGATTTCCAGAACACACAAATAGTCTTTCTAGAAAATACTCTTGCCAATTGTGTAATTGTGTGTTAGATTTAGGTGACAGGGCTAGGATATGACATAACAAAAGGTGTTTAAAGTAGCAATCCATTTTCTTTCCCTCAGAACTACCCAGTCTTCAATAAAGACATCTGATAGTCCTGATTTCCTAAGGCATATAGATTTAAATTTTCTTACCTTTCAATTAGTAATGGTGAACTTCAGAAAGGTAAGCATTTCATTTTCATTTCAGCTTGTACTAGCAGGTTTTGAAATATTTACAAGCCTTAATTGATCCTGTACCTTTCCTTTCCAGGGATTTCCCCTGCCTGTGTTTGCACCTTGACTTCCACCTGTCAGTAATTCACCAGTTTTCTTTGCTTACTTGTACACGTGTAATTATTTTGGAGATGAGGTCAAGAAAGGAAAAATAGGAAATCTTTAGCCCTGAATTCTTTTAAAAAAAATCAATGCTAACTGTTTTCTCTATTCCCCTATGCTCAGAGCCTTCAGTGAGTTCACTTGAAAAGATAATTTCATCCAAAATCATATCAAACTAGATGCTTCCTAAAAAGCAAAACACAAAATTATGCAAAAAAAGTTGTATCAACCTTTCTGCCTTAAAAATTACAATCAACCAAAGAAATAGCAACAACAACAGCAACAAAATAAGCAATTTTAGCATTTATATGTCTTCAGCATGTGTGGGTAACATTGGATTTCTTTTCCTTTCACATTCCTTTCAATAGTGTTTCTCAGGCTGGAGGTTTCAAATGTGTCTCCTGGAGTTCCAAGGGGATCTGGAGATCATAGTTATGTGGAGAGATATAGTTCATTAGCAATGTTTCCTCTGTGTCAACATTGTCAGCACTGTCCTCCCTACTAATCTACATTTTCTCCCCTGTGAGTTGTTCTTGTGTTAACTTGTCTCTCATGAATATCAAATCCTATGTCTTCCCTTTCACTGCTAGTACCTCATCTCTTTAACAACAATTTATTTCCATTAAATGCCCTGGGCCAGATAGGAAACAAACCAGCACATCACTCAACCAAACATGAACATTAAAAAATTTTTAATAATAGCTTTTTATTTTCAAAATATATTCAAAGATAGTTTTCAACATCCACCCTTGAAAAACCTTTCCCCCTTACTTCCCTCCATCCCCTCCCCTAGACAGCAAGTAATCCAATATATGTTAAGCACGTGCAGTTCTTCTTTACATCTTTTCACAATTATGCTGCACAAGAAAAATCATATCAAAAAGGAAAAAAAGAGAAAGAAAATTAAAAAAGCAAGTAACAAAAAGGTGAAAATACTATGTTATGATCTAATTCAGTTCCCATAGTCTTCTCTCTAGATTCAGATGTCTCATGTGTTGAAATATGCCTGAATCATCTTTCTGAAAAAAGCCATGTCCATAAGCACTGATCACTGTATATTCTTGTTATAGTGTACAATGTTCTCTTGGTTCTACTCACTATACTTAGCATCAGTTTATGCAAGTCTCTCCAATCCTTTCTGAAATCATCCTGCTGATCATTTCTTATCCTATAATAATATTCAATAACATTCATATACGATAACTTATTCAGTCATTATCCTACTGATGGGCATCCACTCAGTTTCCAGTTCCTTGCCACCACAAAAAGGCTGCTACAAACATTTCTGCATAAAAATATGAACTTTTTTTTAAAAAGATATTTTTCTGGTTATATTTTTACATATTTTTTCATTGTGGATTATAAACAGTCAAAAGGTAGAAACTTTATCACATTAATTAAAATTTGTTTTTATTTTGTACATATTAGATATTCATAGAAAATAATCATTAATAAGAAAAGTGATCATAGCTTGAGGAAGAACAAAAGAATTTCTGAAAAAGAAGTGTAAAGGAAAAATGTCAATTCTTTTTTTTTTTTGCTGAGGCAATTGAGGTTAAGTGACTTGCCCACGGTCACAAAGCTAGGAAATTTTAAGTGTCTGAGGCCCGATTTGAACTCAGGTCCTCCTGACTTCAGGGCTGGTGCTCTATCCATTGCGCCACCTAGCTGCCCCAAAAAATATCAATTCTTTAAGAGTGATTTGGGTTATGGAGTGACGTATGAGTCATCCACTGAAGCCTGGAAAGCTTTATTTCCTTGGGGAAAATTTTGAAAATTTCTATATTAAATACAAGTTCTCAATTTTATATAGTCCTTTCCCTTCTTATTCTCTGTACCTTGAAAGGTTTGCCTTTGTTGATATTGTTAATAAAAAATAAATTTTCTTTGGAGAAATATCTGGGGTAGGGTCAAAAAGGCAGAGGAGCAGAAAATAGTACAGCTAGACTTTTTTCTAAGATTCTTAAATAAATCTAGAAAATGCACTAGATTAGGAAATCCAAGGGAAAACAACAGTGAATTATTTTTCCAACCTATTTTCCAGTCTAGTTTACAAAGAAGGAGTCTGAGTTCTGCAGGAATGGCTGCATAGAGCATTCCACAACAGAAAGAAGTCATGAATTAGGAGAAGAGGTCCAATATTTAGACACGAAAATGGGTCTGAACTTGTGCAGAGTGTAGAAATAACTGTCAATTGGAAGTCCTAGTGCTCACTGCCTAGTTTTGTTCGCTGATACAGATAGAGGTGGTCTGAGGAAGGGATCTATGCCTCAGGGTAGATTCTATGGTGGGAAATAATCATAAGCATTAGGCTGTATGCATTATAGGAAGGAGCAATTTCAGAAGTGAGCATCAGTGTTGTGTTTCCTCCAGGAACAAAAGAGAGAATCAGGTTTAGCTTCCTGACTAGTTTAAAGATTGTAGGGAGAAAAATAGAGCAGAAATTCCAAAGCAGAGTAGAATCTGAATTTCTGTAACTATGAACAAGTAGAATTTTACTTTTTCCTAATAAAAACTGACCCCAACAGTAGTTTACTGGAAGTTCAACCAGGGTAAGCCACCAGACATTTTGCTCCAACTCAAATCCAAGTCAGGAACTTGCATTTCCTCAGATTTTGCCCTTTTCTAGATGGAAAAATGTTAGGGCTAGGTAATGAAGGTAGTAGAATGGTAAAGCAGACAAAATTTAAAGGTTTCTCAATAGAACATGTATAATCTACCTGTTTTTTCTCAGACATGATATTTGATAGTCCATCTACATGACTTTACATTAGCTAGCTACCTTCCAAGAATGCCACTTTCTTCCCATCTCCTTAGAGATTTGAGTATGTCTTAAAATATTCTGATTATCTATTTATGTTGTTTCCTATTGTATGAGGCTGTTTTTGTTTGCCTTTAGCTACTACTGTCTGCATTTTTGGTATATGTTTGCATATGCACCAATGCATATATACATGCATCATATATGTATGCATATATATACATATATTCATACATACATATATGCATGTGTGTCTGCCAAAATGGCATTTATTTAGGACATCCCAATGAATATGCATGTGTCCATATATATGTATGTACATTCTCTTTACAATTTAAGCATTTTATAAGAAGGGACTGTTTTGCTTTTGGCTTCATTTTTCACATAGTGCGGTGCCTAGCAATTAGTAAGTGCTTAATAAATGCTTGTCAATCAATTGATTGTCTGCAATTCAACTTTTTAATCACGATGTCCTCATTGGAAACCAGAAATGTCAATTTTTCAGGTACTTGGAAGAGGAAAGAAATTATTTATTTTCTTGTTGCTTCCAAGGAGAAAATTCCAGTGGTAAAGTTTCCACCTACCATTTCCCATTGTTATTTTTTCATTTTTTGTCCTCATTTTAGCTTTAATTTTTTCTTTCCTGCCACCAAACCTTCTCTGCTGCCCACTTTAATCTTGCTAGCTGTATGGTTGTTCCCCACCTGTAGACTCATTGCTACTTAGTCCTTTGGACAGTTTATTTTTCCCACTGTGCCAAAAAGAAGTGGCCAGATTGGGAAGCTGACACATGTGAGGAGTTGTCCTTTGTTCAGAGCTTGGCTCCTTGCACAGTCCATGTGTTCCAGACAGGCCTTCTAATTAGGGTGTCTGAAGGAGAGAAGCAGATTGGTGGAGCATAGTTCCCCTCCATTGCCAGAAGGACTGGGGGAGGCAGCAGTCTGCCTAAGAATGGATTAGGGCAGGGCTTGTTTCCAGTGAAAAGAAATAGGAAACTTAAATGATCAGGTGAAAGAAAGCAATGACCTGGGTGTTCTCCTTCTCTCAAGAATTTTCTCCACTTCAATATATCTTCCACTCAGCTACCAAAGTGATCTTAAAGCACAGGTCTAATCATGTCGCTGGACTAATCTCCAATGGCTCCTAATTCCTTCTAGGAGAAAATATAAAATTCTATTTTAGTTTTAACAAACTTTGCAATCTGGGTTCCTTCCACATTTTCAGACTATTTACAATTTAAATTACTTTAGAAATTCTAGGATCACTGGCCTTGAAGTTCTTCACACATGACCTCCATTTCTTGATTTTTTGCCTTCATCTTCCGTGGATGGAATGTTTTTTTCTTCTCTCTTCTGCTTTCTGATTTCCACAGTTTTCTTTAAGACTCAAATCCTACTTTATGTTGGAGAATTTTCGTGCTTTCCCTAAATTTATTCTTTCTGAAATTATTTCCCATTTATACTGTATGTACTTTGTTATGTACATAGTTGTTTGGGTGATTCATCCCTCATTAAATGTAAATTGTTGAGAATAGAAACCATGTTTTTGTTTTTGTTTTGTACTTGTACTTAAATAGTATCTGGCCCATAATAGATGTTTAATAAATGATTATTTACTGATTGATTGGTTAACCAGAAAATGTGAAGATCCAGATTCATGCTTAGACTGACCATATTCATGACTCCTGATTATAAACTCTTCTAAATAACATGTGTGTAATATTTGCTTCCCTGACCAGATTGTAAGCTCCTTAAGGTCAATGGACATCATCATCATGATCACGATCACAATCATCATCAAAATAAAAATAGTAATTATTCGTGTTTCTCTCATCTTCTTATGTCTCTTCATAGTAACTCTGAGGTGGAGAAGCACAAGTGTTATGATTCTGATTTTATAGATTATGACTCTTGAGTCTCAAAGAGGTTAAATGATTTGGAAATAGCCATAGAATCAACAGGATAAGTATCTAACTAGTATATTTGAAAAGACTGAGAAATAATAGGATTTGGCCTCCTAAGGAGACTTTTAAATTAATAACTTCAATACTTTCAGTAAGTGGGAAAAGAAATTCACTTGACCAAGGTCTCAAAAGTATCCACAAATCTCAGAATCTCAGAGCTAGAAGAAAACTTTTAACCTCTTAAGATAAAGTTAAAAATTTAAGTACCTCACATGGCTTTGATATAGGAATGTGTTCATAAATGTTCAACAACTGGTTGCATGACATAGTTTTAAGCTGAAGGTACATTATTAACCACAGTTATATCACTTTCTTAAGTCTAGATCAAAAATAAAACAACAAATCAAATCCCCGATTTGTTGCACTTGTGGATTTCTGGTATAGAAATGCTTCTGCTCAAAATTTAACATTGTTTTCTCTGAGCTGGTGCCAGCACATCCTTGCTTTGATTGATCTTTTATTCAAACCATTTTCCCATTTCAGAATATCCCTTTACCTAGGACTAGAAAAGAAAAAAATGCAGAAAAGACAAAAAAAAAATTATTCCATGTGTTCCTGGTTATATGGTGCTGAGTGGGAGTTAGGACCAGCTGCCCCGCCTTTACCTAGTAGTTTGCATAAATCTTCCTTACTCAAAAGCTGCTGGAGAATGGAATGACAGGTCATTCATTTGAATCTTTTTATATACACTCAGTTGTTTCTGACTCCAATTAAAAGATTTTTTATTGAAATTTATTTATTTTTAATACACATTGCTTTAAGAATCATGTTGAGAGAGAAAAATCAGAGCAAAAGAAAAACCATGGAAGAAGGAAAAAAAAAAACAGAAAAAAGAACTGAACATAGCATGTGTTGATTTACATTTAGTCTCCTTAGTTCTTTTTCTAGATGCAGATTGTATTTTCTGTCCAAACTCTACTGGGATTGCTTTGAATCATTGAGCCACTGAGAAGAACCAAGTCTTTCATAATTGATCATCACACATACTTGCTGTTATTGTATAATGTATTCTGCTTTCTGCTTATTTTACTCAGCATCATTTCATGCAAATCTTTTTGTCATTTTCTTTATATAGTGACAGCATGCTCATTATTTTAAAAAGAACAATATATTCCATTATCTTCATATACCACAACTTATTTATCCATTCCTCAATTGATGGGCAGCTACTCATTTTCTAATTCTTTGCCACCACAAAAAGAGCTGCTACAAACATTTTTGCACATGTGGTTCCTTTGCCCTCTTTATGATTTCCTTGGGATACAGACTTACTGGGTCAAAGATTATGCATTGTAGAGAGCCACAGACAGTGGGAAAATTCAGTGAGGTATAAGACCCTTCACCCCAAGGGGAACCTGCTGACAATGTCTGATTTCCACTCATCTTCCCTTGGGGCATCTCAGCCTTCCTGAGAAGTCAGAGGAGTGTGACAACCTGTGTTCTACTAGAAGCAGAGATACAGTAAAAGATGCATTTACATAATAATAGCAGGGTGCTTATAGTTAGCACATGCTCAGTGTGCTGTAGTTATATAATCAAACTGGAACTAGCACATGCCCAATGTGCTGTAGGGTCATAATTTTGTAATTTTACTAAGGTATTTAGGGCTGAGAGAACTTGAAATAGACAGACTCCATTTTTGACCATCCAAGTGGGTCCCTGCCTCATCACTCTTCCTCTAAGACCAAGGACTCAGGCTGGCCCTGAGATCCTCCAGAGAGCTAGTCTGGATGGTATATTTTGCCACCCCAGCATGGGAGCTCTAGAAAGCACAGTACATTTGGGCACCCCAACTTGGGAGCTCTAGAAAGCACACTAGCATGTACAGTTTGATAGCCATTTGGGGATACTTCCAGATTGCTCTCCAGAATGGTTGGATCATTTCACAACTCTACCAACAATGTATGTGTCCCAGTTTTTCCACATCTCCTCCCACATATATCATTATCTTTTCCTGTTATCATAGCCTATCTGAGAGGTGTGAGGTGATATCTCAGAGTTGTTTTAATTTGCATTTCTTGAATCAATAGTGATTTAGCATTTTTTCATATGACTATGAATGGCTCTAATTTCATCATCCAAAAATTGTCAGTTCCTATCCTTTGAAGATTTATCATTTGGGAAATCACGGTACTCATAAATTTAACATAATTCTTCATATATATATATATATATACATACATATATTACAAATGCAGATTAACTTTATTATTTTTTCTAGTTCTACAAAATAATTTTTTGGTAGTTTCTTATGATACTGAAAAAGTAGACCAATTTAGGCAGAATTGTCATTTTCATTATATAAGCTTGTCCTACCCATGAGCAATTGATATTTTTCCAATTGTTTAGATCTTAATTCTTGCGTTTGTCAAGTATTTTATTTTGTCTACAGTTATTTTGAATGGAATTTCTCTTTCTATTTTTTTACTGATGGGTTTTGTTAGTAATATATAGAAATGCTAATGATTTGTGTGGGTTTATTTTATATCCTACAACTTTGCTAGAGCTGTGAATTGTTTCCAATAGGTTTTTGGATGATTTTCTAGGATTTGCTATGTATATCATCATATTATCTGCAGAGTGATAGTTTTATTTTTTTTATTGCTTATTCTAATTCCTTTAATTTCTTTGTCTTTTTTTCTTTTTGCTAAAGACAACATTTCTAGTACAGTGGTGAATAATTGTGGTGATAATGGGCATTCTTGTTTAACTGCTGATTTTATTGATAATGCTTCTCTCCATTATAGATAATGCTTGCTGTTGGTTTTAGATAGATGTGGCTTATTATTTAAAAGGAAAGCTCCTTTTATCCCTATACTTTCTAGTGTTTTTAATAGGCATGGGTGCTGTATTTTGTCAAAAGCTTTTTCTGCATCTATTAAGATTATCATATGATTTTTTGGGGTTTTATTATTTATATGGTCAATTATGGTAATAGTTTTCCTGATATTAACCCAGGCCTGCATTACTGGTATAAATACCACTTAGTTATAGTATACCATCTGCTGATAAGCTGCTGTAATCTCTTTGCTAATATTTTATGTAAAATTTTTGCATCAGTATTCATTAGGGAGATTGGTCCATAACTTTCCCTGTTTTGGCTCTTCTGGTTTAGGGGTCAGTACCATATTTGTGTCAATTATGGAATTTGCCAGGACTCTTTTTTTAACTTATTTTTCCAAATAGTATGCTTAGTATTGGAATTAATTGTTCTTTAAATGCTTGGTAGAATTTACTTCTAAATCCATTTGGCCCTGGAGATTTTTTCTTAGGGAGTTCATTAACGGCTTGGTCAATTTATTTTTCTAAAATGGGATTGTTTAAGTACTTTATTTTCTCTTCTGTTAATCTGGGAAATTTATATTTTTGTAAATATAAATCCATTTCAATTAGATTGTCAATTTGCTACCATATAGTTGGGCAAAATAGATCAATAATTATTGCTTCATTTTTTTTTCATTGGAGGTAAATTCACTCTTTTCATTTTTGATGTAGGTGATTTGTTTTGCTTTCTTTCCTTTTGCTAATCAAATTAACCAAAGTAATATATTTTATTAGTTTTTTTCATAAAACTTCCAGTTTAATTAATTAGTTTAATTATTTTCTTACTTTCAATTTTATTATCTCTTCTTTGAGTTTCAGAATTTCTTATTGGTATTTAATTGTGGGTTTTTAATATTTCTTTTTCTAGGTCTTTTTAGTTTCATGCACAATTTATTGATTTCTTCTTTTTCTATTTTCTTCATACAGTTATTTAGAGATATAAAATTTCTCCTAAGAACTGCTTTGGCTGCATCCCATAGGTTTTGATATGTTGTCTCATTATTATCATTCTCTTGGATGAAATTATGGATTGACCCACTCATTCTTTAGAATTAGATTATTTAATTTTCAATGGGTTTTTAGTCTATTTTTTCCTGGCCCTTTATTGAATGTAATTTTTGTTGCATACCGGTCTGAAAAGGAAGCATTTACTATTTCTGCCTTTCTGCATTTGGTTGTGAGGTTTTTATGCCCTAATACATGGCAATTTTTGTGTAAGTGCCTTGTGCTGCTGCAAAAAAGTGTATTCCTTTCTATCACTATTCAGTTTTCTTCAGAGGTGTATCATATCTAGGTTTTTCAAGGTCCTATTAACCTTTGTTGTTTCTATCTTGTTTATTTTTTTGTGCTTAGAGTTTTCTGAGCCTGAGAGAGGAAGGTTGAGGTCCCCCATTAAAGTAGTTTTGCTGTCTATTTCTTTCTATAATTGGCTTAAAATCTTCTCTAGGAATTTAGCTGCTCTGCTACTTGGTGCATAAACATTTAGTATCATTACTTCTTCATTGTTTATGGTCCCCTTTATCAAGATGTTTTTTTCTGTATCTCTTTTAATAATATTTATTTTTACTTTTGTATTATCAGAGATCAAAATAGCTATCCCTGCTTTTGTTTTTTTTTTTTACTTTAGCTGAAAGATAATAAATTCTGTTCCAGCCTTTTACCTTTACTCTGGGTCTCTCTGTGTCAAAATGCATTCTTTTAAACAACATACTGTAAGATTCTGTTTTTTAATTCCCCTCTGTTATTTGTTTCTGTTTTATGGTAGAATTCTTTCCATTCACATTCACAGATATGATTACTGGCTCTATATTTCCCGCCATCTTATTCCACCCCCAGCATATATTTTTTGTTCTCTCTTTCTACCCTGTTCTTAATCCTGCTTTTTTACCCACCCATCCACCCACTACCTTATCTCCTATCATTCTTCCCCTTTCTCTTAGTTGTATTTTTTAAATCACCCCACATACTACCTTTTCTTTTATCACCTGTCCTCCCTCATCTCAACATTTTTCTCCCTTCTTTCTTGCCCCTCCCTTTTCTTTCTTCTTTCTCCCCCTAATTCTTTATAGGATTAGATAAATTTCTATACCCAACTGAATGATTAAGTTATCCCCTCTTAGAACCAAAAGTGATGAGATCAAGCTTAGGACAATGCTCATCTTTCTCCATTCTTTTCCTTAATTATAATAGGTCTTAACTGCCCTTTCATGTGATCTAATTTGTCCCATTATACTTCCCCTTTCCCCTTTTTCTTTTTTTTTT
>JAJPUD010009888.1:43147-56967 GCA_023553655.1 Myrmecobius fasciatus | reverse complement strand
ATCACTCTTTATATCCAGATCATGAACCCATTTAGATCTTATCTTGGTATGTGGTGTTAGATGTGGGTCAAGCCCTAATTTCTTCCACACTAGTTTCCAGTTTTCCCAGCAGTTTTTGTCAAATAGTGAATACTTATCCCAAAAGCTGGGGTCTTTGGGTTTATCAAAAACCAAATTGCTATAGTTATTGCCTAGTTTGTCTTGTGATTCTATCCTATTCCACTGATCGACTACTCTATTTCTTAGCCAGTACCAAATGGTTTTGATGACCGCTGCTTTATAATATAGTTTTAGATCTGGTACAGCAAGTCCACCATCTTCAGCCTTTTTTTTCATTAATCCCCTTGAAATTCTAGACCTTTTGTTTTTCCAAATGAACTTTGCTACTATTTTTTCTAGATCTGTAAGATAATTTCTTGGGAGTTTGATTGGTATGGCACTAAATAAGTAAATTAGTTTGGGTAGTATTGTCATTTTTATTATATTCGCTCGTCCTACCCATGAGCATTTTAAGTTTTTCCAATTGACTAGGTCTGATTTAATTTGTGTGGAAAGTGTTTTGTAATTTAGTTCATATAGTTCCTGACTATCCCTTGGCAGATAAATTCCCAAATATTTTATACTATCAACAGTTATTTTGAATGGAATTTCTTTTTGTATCTCTTGCTGCTGAACTTTATTGGTAATATATAAAAATGCTGATGATTTATGTGGATTTATTTTGTATCCTGCAACTTTGCTAAAGTTGTGAATTGTTTCTAGTAGTTTTTTAGTTGAGTCTCTAGGATTCTCTAAGTATACCATCATGTCATCTGCAAAGAGTGATAATTTGGTTTCTTCACTACCTACTCTGATTCCTTTTATCTCTTTTTCTTCTCTTATTGCTAAAGCTAACATTTCTAATACAATATTAAATAGTAATGGTGACAGTGGGCAGCCTTGTTTCACTCCTGATCTTATTGGGAATGGTTCTAGTTTGACTCCATTACATATGATGCTTGCTGAAGGTTTTAAGTAGATACTACTTATCATTTTAAGGAAAAGTCCATTTATTAATCCAATATTTGTTAAGCAAGATAGAAATATATGTGGATAAATTTTTGATAGGTAAGTTTAGAGGGAATTCTCATTCAAGTTTGGATAGAGCCATTCAGATCTCTTCCAGTTCTGAGTTTCTGTGATACTGAGTTAAAACTTCATAAAGTTCTAACTCTCCCACTAAAAGTGACTTTGAGAAAGTCATTTTTCTATACCTTAGCTTTCTCATTTACAAAATGACTAAATTTTCTTTAAAGTGTGAAGTTTACTAAGTCTATAAAAACTGAATTGAAAATGAACTTGGAAATTAAAGTAGGAAAAAAGTAGTAGTGGAAACATCTTAGGTGGTTTCTCCTTTGAAGGACTGCAAAATATTATTGATATGGATAATTCAGTATTTAAATATGGATATTCCATGATAGAGTGAATCAGAAAACTCCTTGCGATAAGAAACACACACACGCACACACACATACACATAGAAAAAGAGAGACAGAAGAGACAGATGGGGTGGTGGAAGAGGGGCGGGGGAAAGGAAGAATAAAATACCCCAAAAAAATTCTCTTCCTTTCTCTTCCATTGTATTAATGCTGTCTTGGTAGTATTTGGGTCTTTGTTGGATGCCAGACACTAGCTCCTTTTATAAAACAGCTTGTGTTTGCTTTCTGGGAAGCTTACCAAGAGTAGCTGTGCTTTATACAAAAAAAAATAATAATGCTGAGGAGAACAATATATTGAATAAAAAATGATTGGAGGTTGCAACACTGACAGAATTTTTAAGATGGAGAAAAAATAAAAAAACAAAATAATAAAATTAAAGAGGGGAACAGAAGTAATCCTGGGAGAAAGAAAGGTAAATAAGTATACTTTTATGTATTAATGCATATAAATATACATATGTTCCTATATATATCATTTGTAGATATATATCTATACACAAATATATGTAATTAAATATATTATATGTGTATAAACACACATAAATATGACATATATATCCATATCTAGACAAATAAATATAGATAAATACATATACCACACATATTCACATAATTTACCACACATAAACATAAGAATATGTATATCTCCCAGATTCTGGAAGTATTTTCTGTAGTCAAGTAGTGATTTGCCTCCAATTTCTCAAAAGGGTGAGAATTATTATTGTTTTGTGCTCCCAGAAAAACCACTTAAACAAATAAATTCAATTTGGGGCATGACCCAGTTTGTGTATGCAATTAAGACATTGAACACACCACCAAGTCTTCACAGCATTATGGTATCCTATTTAGAAAGAGCAATCTAGACCAATGTGTTCTGCCCTCTTAGGTTTCCATCCAGACCCTTGCTATGTCATGGACCCAACAACAAGAAGTAATTATTAAGTATGCTCTATATGGCAGGCATTGGGCTAAGCCCCAGAAATTCAAAGACAAAAATGAAACTATCTTCAGAGAGCTTACGTTCTAATGAGAGATACAAGCATATACACATGTATTAGAGACTATATGCAAAATGAACAGCCAGTAGTTTGAGGAGGGAGGGGTCTGGCAGCTGATAATGGGGATAATCATGAAAGTCTTCAAGGGGAAGGTTGCATTAGAGCTACTTTGAAGGAAACCAGGGATTCTAAGAGGTGGGGAAAGATGAAGGTGTAAAAGAGCACAGAGGTATGGGAGATGAGTGATACATATGAGAATCTCTGTAGAGTACTTAGAAGGGAAGAATGTGTTGAAAAGACTGAAAAAGGAGCAGCTAGCACCAGCCCCAGAATCAGGAGGATCTGAGTTCAAATTCAGCCTCAGACATGTAACACTTGATAGTTGTGTGACCCTGGACAAGTCACTTAACCCCAATTACCAATGAAGGAAAGAAAGAAAAGTAGGAGGGAGCTAAATTGTTAAGAGCTTTAATTGCTGGGCAGAGGGATTTATATAGAAGAGTTAGGGAGCCACTAGAATTTATTAAATCAGAAAGCTAGTAAAGAGAATAAACAAAAGATTTAGCAGAGGTCATGGTCTTGAAAGGGCTGTTACCTGGAAAAAGGATTGGACTTCTTGTTTTGGCTTTAAAGAGCAGAACTTTGATACTAAGGAGAACTTGAAAAGGGACAAATTAAGCTTCAAGAGAAAGAAAAACTTCCTAACAATTATCCAGAAGTCAAATGAACTATCTTGGTAGTAGGTTTCCCCCTCACTAGAGGTCTTTAAGCAAAGACTGTATAAATTATATACAACCTATATAAGATATAATATTTATCATAAATACAATATTATAATATATATTATATAAACTTATGATTTGTATATAATATATTTATTATGCATTATTATAGATGTATTATCCATATATATTAATATAATTTATATCTAATATATTTTATGAATACTTATCTAATATAATTTATATTTAATACTACATAGTATATAATTATATAATGTGTAAATTATGTGTGATTAAATTATAAATAATATAATTTGATACATTTTGTGTAATATATAGTTATGTAATATATATTACATATACTATATAATTATATATGATATAATTTATTACTCTTTAAAGCTTTTCAAAGAGTTTTTCATAATTATCTTGGGACATAGAGATTATTACTATTTTTATTTTATAGACAAGGAAACGGAGGCAGCTAAAGATTAAAGTGATTTCCTCTGGATCACACAGCTAGTAAATGTCTGAGGCTTCATTTGAACTTAGGTCTTCCTGACTTCAGGTTTAGCACTCTATCTGCCATGCCACCTCGCTTATTATATGTGTGTCTGTATATATATGAATATGCATACATACATATACACATATACAAGGGTCTTCTGGATCTAGTTCAAACCAGAATTCATGAGTCAATTGTTCAATTTTCAGTGTGAGCATTTACCCCTTAAAAATTAGCAAATATTACAAATCAGGACTTGATTTATTGTTTTGTTGTAGACTTAAGAAAGTAATGGAGAAAATGTTAATAAAGCAAATTAAACTTAAAAGTGTATCTTTCATACATTTTTAGAAAGTCAGTTATTAAACATTTACCAACACACCTTGAATACGTATATATATATAATATATATATATACACTACATACATGCATACACATAAATATACATATAAATGCATACAACCACTATTGAATAAACATTTGTCTGATCTTATGGAAGATGCTCAGCATGTCTAAATAGAACTCATTGTCCTTTCTTAAAAATTCTGTTGAGAGCATCCATCATCTTTCCACTTCTCTAGCTTCATAACCTTGGTGTCATCCTAAGTTCTTTATCCTCCTTATCTAACATTGATCTATTTGCCAAATCTTTTTTTTTTGCTCCCATAAAATCCCTTGCACCCATCTTTTCTCAACTCTCACAGTCACTAGCCTTGTTCAGTCCTTTATTATCTCTTTTATAGATTATTACTACAGCTTCCTGCTTTGCCCTCTACCTCAAGTCTCTTCTTACTTCAGTCCATCCTCCATAGAGCTTCCAAAGTGATTTTTCGAAAGCACAGTTCTGTCCCTTATTCCTCTACTGAATAAACTCTAGCAACTTCCTATTACTTTGAAGATCAAATTTAATTTTTTTTTGTCTGGCATTTAAATCCTTATGGCCTCAGCCTGCCTTTCCAGGTCTTTTCCACATTGCTCACTATTATTTTGTCTAGACAAATTGATACTTTTACTGTTTTTCCTATATGACATTCCATTTCTCATTTTTATGTCTTTGCATTGACTCTCCTCCATTCCTAGAACTCATTCTCCTTCATCTCTGCTTCTTCAGGCTTAGCTCATAAAGTACCTTCTTCATACACCATCACTGATTTTTTCAGCTGGTTTTTGCCAGCTGAAATTTTTACTTGGTATATATTCATTTTGCTTATGCCTTATGTCTATAATATCTTTTTTCCTCTGGCTAGATTACAAACTTCTAAAAATCAAGTACTGAATACTTTTGTCTTTATAATCTCAACCCTGTTCCATGGCAGGTGCTTTAAAGAAGTTGATAGAAGAAGAAATTTTTATCCCTATAGGTGTGAGTTGAGCTAGATGTCCATAGAAGACTCTATCAGTGTGAAAGTCCTCTTGTCTATTATCACATTTTTCTATCTATCAAAAGTAACATTTCTTTTAGATTATTATAAGTGAGGGCCAGGTAGGTGACACAGTAAATAGAGTCATCTTCATGAGTCCAAAGCCTCAGAAACTTACTAGCTCTGTGACCCTAGGAAAATCACTTAACCCTATTTGCCTCAGTTTCCTCATCTGGAAACTGTACTGGAGAAGGAAATGGCAACCCACTTCAGAATTTTTGTCAAAAAAAACTCAAAATGGAGTCACAAAGGGTCGGATGTGACTCAACAACAAAAATGGGGAAATGAGAGACAGAGACTACTTTTAAAAGAAATCTTTGATTTTAATAGTTGTTGCTTGCTCTATCGGTGATTTCCTTTTAATTTTCATGGAGTACACAGTAGATGGCATATCATGGCAGCTACTCATGTTTCAAGATAAATCTCATGTACCATAACTTGAGTAGAAACCTCCCAAGAGTTATCTAGGCCTCCTTTTCCCTCCTTGCTCCCTTAGCAACTACTTTGCTCACACTTATTTTATTGTACAAGTGTTCCCCTGGCAAACTTAAAATATTCAAAAAGCTTAACAAACCTCATCAGTAGAATGTAGAAAACTGTGTTCCAAAATGACATGCATTTAAAATTTTCCTCCTGCTCTGCTGTGTATGTACTTGGTTAGCATGTCACCAGTATACCAATTTTGTGTGGCTCCAAAATAACATTTTTGAGACCATTACATTTCAATATAATATAAATATGTGGAATTCAGCCACATAAACTGACTGAGCAGGGACTCACTATCACTAATGTTGTTTTATTCCCATTTTGCTTTATGACGAATTTTACCAGTGTTGGGTTTTCTATGTTCTCTCTCTGTGTCTTAGCCCCTCTGGATTCATATTGTCTTGCTGGAAGAAATAAAACTAAACAAAATATCACTAAAGATGCATTTATTATTTCTACCAATTGCATTTTTATTGTTTAAAATCTTCAGCCTGCTTAGGAGATTGGATTATGTGAATTCAGGGGCTCTAAGTTATTTCCCTGATGGCAGCTATTTCTGTCAGGCGGAGACCCAGCAGGACATGCATATAAAAGCTCAGGATGATGATTGTCCATTTATTGGTCATTTATATACTATACAGTTGGATGGGCAGAACATGAAATGTGATATGTGGCTACAAAAGTTCCTACCCTTCAGAAGTATGCGGGTTTAGAAATAAGAGAAAGAGAGAGATAATCAGGTAAGAAATAAAGATCCCAAGAAATTTCTCAAGAAAAGCAAATATAAATTGGAGCAGGTGAAGGAAGTTGGTGAATAGAGAGAGAATGAGAACCAATAACAATGAAGTTTATCTTGGGTTAATGCAGTAATTTTCCTCCCAGTTTGTGATATGAGTTTTTAAAGGATCAAGTGATTTCCATTTTTCAAGGATCTGTGGTTTCCTGACTTTGGAGACTCCTTTTCCCAAGGCAGAACTAGTAACCCTTGCACATCAGCATCTCAGTAAATTGCATTAGCTCCAAAAATCATCACAGTGTACAGCCAACTTTCAGATAAACCTTTTGGAACTTAGATAGACTGGTCTTCAGACATAAGTCTGTCATTGGGCCCACATTTGAAGCTTTTCCAGACTGGTATAAAACTTAAGATTGTTTTTTGCTGATAAAACCTTCAAGATCTGAAGATCAGGTCTATACCATAATAAAGTATGGGAGTGAGACTACAAGTGGAAGGGGGATTCAAATTTTCGGAAAAAAGAATCAACTGATTAATAGGTTATCTAATTTCAACTAATTTACCTAATCTATAGCAACTTCTTGTGGAGAGGGAACAGAGTACCCTGACATGCATGACATGGTAACATCTTAGCAATTGTCACTTTTCTTTCTACTTCTCTAGCAAAGCATCATAGGAACAATGGACTAAGCCATAAAGTCAGTAATCCACATGGCAGTGACCTAGCCAATGAACCTTCAATTCCTAGTGGAGGATGGTGCCTGGCATAGTACCTTTCACATGGTTGATATTTTATAAATATTAGTAGAATTAATTCTGCAATCTTATTTTTCTTCTTTTGTAATTTAAACAGTAGTATATTTCTACTTTGCTTATTTTTTAGTATTGCATTAAAATTTCTATAATTTAATATGCTTAGTGAACTGGATACTCTAGTTATTAAAATTGTCAGAATTAATGGAATTGTCAGAATAGAATTGTCAGAACTATTAGAATAGAAAACTTAAAAGGATGACAAAGTTTCAAAAAATTTGTCATTATTGTTGCTGTTCAGTCATTTTAGTCATGTTTTAGATATTGGAGCAGTTTACTATTTCCTTCACCAGCTCATTTTGTTTTTCAGATGAGAAATTAAGGCAAACAGGGTTAAATGACTTAGCCAGGATCACACAGCTAGCAAGTATGAGGCCAGATTTGAAATAAAAATCATGAATCTTCCTGACTTCAGGCTAAGCACTATCCATTGTACCACCTAGAATTAGAATATAGGAAAATATAGGTTTAGAAATATTTTTAACAGTATCTGATCAAAGAATTTGTTCAAAGGAATTTTTTCAGGATTAAGTGAATTAACATATAAAAATCTTTTTTGCCAACCTTAAAGTGCTAAATGAATGAAGCTATTATTATAGGCCTTATTCTGGACCCTCTTCTCTCTCTAAACTATGTCATGATCTCATCATTTTCATTGGATTCAATTTTTATCTGAATAAACAGGTACTCAAATTTTACTTATCTAGTCTTAATTTCTCTCCTAACCTCATCTCTAACTTCCTGTTGCACATTTCAAATGGGATGTCTCATAAACAACTTACACACAATCTATTCAAGAATGAACTCATTATATTCCCCCTCAGGCCCAATCTTCCTAAATTTCCTGTTATTTAGAGGGCACCACTATCCTTCCCATCACCCAGGCTCACAACTAAGTTGTCATCCCTAACTTCTCACTCTCACCCCCTATATCTAACTGTTTCCCAAAATTATTTATACCTTTGTAACATCTCTCATATATACCATCATCTCACCTCTAGCATTGCCATCATACTGGTTTAATCCCTCTCATCTTACATCTAGAGAATTGCCTCCCTACCTCAAATTTCTTCCCACCAAATTTTATCCTCCATTTACCTGTCAAATTGATCTCAAACTACAGACTTGTCCATATCACCCTCCTATTCAATAACTCCAGTGACTCTATCATCTCCAGGATAAAATATAAAACCCTCTGTTTAGTTTTTAAACATCTTTATAACCTGACCCCCTTCTAGTTTTCTTATACCTTATTTTTCTCCACATATTCTGTGACTTAGTAATACTGGACTCCTTCATGTTCCTTGTAGAAAACACTCAATCTCCCAGCTCCAGGCATTTTTACTGACTCTCCGTTATCCCTGGTACTATCCTTTATCCTTTTTGCTTCCTGGATTCCTTAAAATTTTGCTTTCTAAAAGAAGTCTTTTTTATCCCTCTTAATATTAGTGTCTTTACTTTGATGGTTATCTCCATTTTGCATTGTGTGTATCTTGTTAGTACATAGTTGTTTCATTTTGCCTCTTCTGTTAGCGTGTGAGCTTCATTAGAGTGTAGACTGATATTTGCCTTTTTTTTATAATCATTTTTTTTGCTTTTTTGCTGAGGCAATTGGGGTTAAGTGACTTGCCCAGGGTCACACAGATAGGAAGTGTCTGAGACCAGATTTGAACTCAGGTCCTCCTGACTTCAGGGCTGGTGCTCTAACCACTGCGCCACCTAGCTGCCCCGTTATTTGTCTTTTTTGAAAAAAAAAAAACAGTTCTTAACACAGTGTGTGATCCAGAATAGGTGCTTAACAAATACTTTTTGACCAATTTTATTATAAATTAAGTTTCAGCTTTTTCTTAAATAAAATTCAAATCCAAAATTTGATTTCCCGATTTAGATCTGTGAAATATGATGCAAGATTCATGCAATTAATGCTTAGCAATGGAATATTGAAACAGAAAACCATTTGCAAAGATTGAAATATCATTTCAAAACATTTCTTCATTTATTTTTAAAGATCCATGGTTTAGAAGATGTTTTCAGGAGTTGCTTTATCTCAAAAAGAAATCAAGAGGATACCAACATTCTGGAAATGAGAAAGTCCTGAATATAACATTGAGCTTAAACTTGGCTTTCATGATTTTATTAAAAGACAAAAGATCTCATTGATAAATTTCTGTAAAAATTATTTTAGCATTGATTGTGTTTTGGGGCACACATCACACACACACACACACACACACACACACACGCACACGCCAAAGTTTGCATTCTAGTAAGTTTGCATATGTTCCACTAAATTAGTTATTTTCTAGTGATAAATTAACATTCTCTTTCTGAGAGTAGCATCTGTTCTTTACTACCAATAAAACAAAAATCTAAAATAAGAAACCCCAAAAAGAATGACATGGGTAAATCCATAACAATTCATCTCTTGCTATTCTCAGACTTCACTTCTTGATGTAATGTCCCTGAGTCAATTACAGTAGTGGGATCAAGGGTTTTTGAATTCTGGCAGCCCAAGGGAACATTTTGGTTTAGTAAAAAAAATATGAATAAAGAATTCTCAAAGCAAGTAAGATGATAAGAATATATTGAAAGACCTGACTTTTGTAGTTTTCTACCATGCTCATTAGTCATAATTTTACTTAAGAATTATTTATTAAACATCAACTGCATGGATAATATGGGCCTAGATGCTCTGGGAAAAGCAGAATAAAGTATCTACTTTTAAGATATTTGGCATATAGCTAGAGATGTCCAAAATATAACTGTATAAAATTATTTGAGACTCTTTATATAAAAGTTAACTGGTATTTATTAAACACTTGCTATATGCCAGGCACTATGGTAGGTATCACAGATGCAAAATAAAATAACCAGATACTCCTTGTCCTCAAGGAGCTTATACTCTACTGGATATAAATGATACAACATGTTTACAAGTATGTTAACAGTGATTTGTGGGGATGGGGGATAGTCACAGCTAGGGAAATTAGAAAAAGTCTCCCAAAGAAGCTAGGTTTTGAGTTAAGCCTTGTAAGGAACTAAGAATTCTAAAAAGTATAGATAAGGAGAGAGAATATTCCAGGCTTTGGAGACAAAAAGCACATACAAACTGTGGAGGCTATGGATGGAATGCTTTGTATGAGGAACAGCAAATAGAAGCCAATTAGGCTTATATATAGAATGTATGAGAGGGGAGTAAAAATTGGGGAAAAAAGAATAGTATATATTTTTTTGCTTTTTGCTGAGGCAATTGGGGTTAAGTGACTTGCCCAGGGTCACACAGCTAGGAAGTGTCTGAGACCAGATTTGAACTCAGGTCCTCCTGACTTCAGGGCTGGTGCTCTAACCACTGCACCACCTAGCTGCCCCGAAAAAAAAGAATAGTAATTTGACATTATAAATACTATATTGATGTACAATAGGAGCAGGCAAATAATTTAAAAATCTTTTTGATGATAACTTATGAGCAAGACTATAAAGGAAGTAACTGATATAGTAATTATAGATGAGCTTTGTCTTTTATTGATGTTCAATTAATGTCAGAAAATTTATAGAAAGGTCTTTCAGGCATTGTGTGGACCCTAGAGATCCTTCTAGTGAAGATGAACAAAAGTCATACAGAATGAAAAAGGGTGAATCACTTTCAAACTGTATTACTAAAAGGAGCATCCACATTCATGAAATCTCAGAACTCTCAAATGCAGGGGCTTAATAATTCTGAATTTATAGCTGTGAGTTTCTTATTTGACTGAGTTTGTATGGCGGGGGAAATATCCTTATTATGAATGAGTTCACAGAACTCTTATCTTACATGGCAAGAGATCTATCCTTAACTCTTTGATTTGGGATCATTGGCATTAGTGCTCACAGGTGGATATTGGAAATGAAAAGCATCAATTCCAATAGAATTTCTTTTATCATTGGGAAAGAAAAAATGATAGACCTAACTGTCTAACTTTTTTAAATTAAATAATAGCTTTTATTTTCAAAATATATACAAAAATAGTTTTCTTTTTTATTAAAGCTTTCTATTTGTATAACATATGTATGGGTAGTTCCACAGCATTGATCTTTACAAAGCTTTCCATTACAACTTTTACCCCCAATCCCCTTCCGTCCCCTAGATGGCAGGAAGTCCACTACATGTTAATAATGTTGAAATACTTGACAAGTTATGCAAGAAAAATCCTATCTACAAGAAAAAAAAAAGAAAATCAGAGAAACGAAACACAATGCAAGCAAACCTCAATAGAAAGCATGAAAATGTTATGTTGTGGTCCATATTTCATATCCCTCTCTCTGGGTGTATATGGTCTTCTTCAGTGAACAATTGGAACTGGTTGGAGACAATTCTTTGTTGCAGAGAGCCATGTCCATCAGAATTGATCATCATGTAATATTGTTGTTGCTGTGTAAAATGATCTCCTGGTTCTGCTCGTTTCACTCAGCATCAGTTCATGCAAGTCTCTCCAGGCCTATCTGAAATCGTCCTGCTGGTCGTTTCTTACAGAGCAATAATATTCCATAACATTCATATACCATAATTTATTCAGCCATTCTCCAATTGATGAGCATCCATTCAGTTTCCAGTTTCTAGCCACTACAAAAAGGGCTGCCACAAACATTCTTGCACATGTGGGTCCCTTTCCCTCCTCTAAGATCTCTTTGGGATATAAGCCCAATAGAAACACTGCTGGGTCAAAGGGTATGCATAGTTTGATAACTTTTTGAGCATAGCTCCAAATTGCTCTCCAGAATGGTTGGATCCGTTCACAGTTCCACCAGCAATGCATCAGTGTCCCAGTCTTCCCACATCCCCTCCAACATCCATCGTTATCTTTTCCTGTCATTTTAGCCAATCTGACAGGGGTGTAGGGGTACCTCAGAGTTGTCTTAATTTGCATTTCTCTGATCAATAGTGATTTGGAGCAACTTTTCATATGACTAGAGATGGTTTTAATTTCATCATCTGAAAATTGTCTGTTCATATCCCTTGACCACTTATCTATTGAAGGGAGGCTTGAATTCTTATATATATGAGACAATTCTCTATATGTTTTAGAAATGAGGCCTTTATCAGAGCTATTAAATGTAAATATGATTTCCCAATTTGATGCTTCCCTCCTAATCTTGTCTGCATTAGTTTTATTTGTACAGAAACTTTTTAACTTAATATAATCAAAATTATCTATCTGGTGTTCAATTAGGAGTTCCAGATCTTCTTTGGACATAAATTTATTCCATCTCCACAGGTCTGAGAGGTAAACTATACTACGTTCCTCTAATTTGCTTACAATATCACTCTTTATATCTAGATCATGAACCCATTTAGATCTTATTTTGGTATGTGGTGTTAGGTATGGGTCAAGCCCTAATTTCTTCCACACTAGTTTCCAATTTTCCCAGCAGTTTTTGCCGAATAGTGGGTACTTATCCCAAAAGCTGGGGTCTTTGGGTTTATCAAATACTAAATTGTTAAAGTTATTGCCTATATTATCCTGATAACCTATCCTATGCCACTGATCAACTGCTCTATTTCTTAGCTAGTACCAAATGGTTTTGATGACCGCTGCTTTATAGTATAGTTTTAGATCTGGTAGAGCAAGGCCACCTTCATCTGCCTTTTTTTTCATTAATCCCCTTGAAATCCTTGACCTTTTGTTCTTCCAAATGAACTTTGCTACTATTTTTTCTAGATCTGTAAAATAATTTCTTGGGAGTTTGATTGGTATGGCACTAAATAAGTAGATTAGTTTGGGTAGTATTGTCATTTTTATTATGTTCGCTCTGCCTACCCATGAGCACTTAATATTTTTCCAATGGATTAGGTCTGATTTTACTTGTGTGGAAAGTGTTTTGTAGTTTAGTTCGTATAGTTTCTGACTCTTCCTTGCAGATAGATTCCCAAATATTTTATCCTATCACCCGTTATTTGGAATGGAATTTCTTTTTGTATTTCTTGCTGCTGAATTTTGTTGGTAATATATAAAAATGCTGATGATTTATGTGGATTAATTTTGAATCCTGCAACTTTGCTAAAGCTGTGAATTGTTTCTAGTAGTTTTTTAGTTGAGTCTCTAGGGTTCTCTAAGTATACCATCATGTCATCTGCAAAGAGGGATAATTTGGTTTCTTCATTACCTACTCTAATTCCTTTTACCTCTTTTTCTTCTCTTAATGCTAAAGCTAACATTTCTAATACAATATTAAATAGTAATGGTGACAGTGGGCAGCCTTGTTTCACTCCTGATCTTATTGGGAATGGTTTTAGTTTGTCTCCATTACATATGATGCTTGCTGATGGTTTTAAATAGATGCTACTGATCATTTTAAGGAAAAGCCTATTTATTCCTATACTCTCTAGTGTTTTTAATAGGAAGGGGTGTTGGATTTTATCAAATGCTTTTTCTGCAACTATTGAGATAATCATATGGTTTTTGATAGTTTGGTTATTAATATAATTAATTATGCTGATAGTTTTCCTAATATTGAACCAGCCCTGCATCCCTGGTATAAATCCTACTTGGTCATAGTGTACTATCCTGGGGATGACTTTCTGTAATCTCATTGCTAATATCTTATTTAAAATTTTTGCATCAATATTCATTAGGGAAATTGGTCTATAGTTTTCTTTCTCAGTTTTTACCCTACCTGGTTTAG
>JAJPUD010009888.1:17706-38147 GCA_023553655.1 Myrmecobius fasciatus | reverse complement strand
TTTGGCAGTATACCTTCTGTCCCTATTTTCTCAAATAGTTTGTATAGTATTGGAATTAATTGTTCTTTGAATGTTTGGTAGAATTCACATGTAAATCCATCTGGCCCTGGAGATTTTTTCTTAGGGAGTTGGTTAATAGCTTGTTATATTTCTTTTTCTAATATGGGGCTATTTAAATAGTTTATATCCTCTTCTTTTAACCTGGGCAATCTATATTTTTGTAGATGTTCCTCCATTTCATTTAGATTATCAAACTTACTGGCATAAAGTTTGGCAAAGTAACTCCTAATTATTGCTCTAATTTCCTCTTCATTGGAGGAAAGTTTTCCCTTATCATTCTTGAGACTAACAATTTGATTTTCCTCTTTCCTTTTTCTTATCAAATTAACTAAAGGCTTATCTATTTTGTTGGTTTTTTTTTTTTTTGTAGAACCAACTCTTAGTTTTATTTATTAATTCAATAGTTTTCTTATTTTCAATTTTATTACTTTCTCCTTTTATTTTTAGAATTTCCAATTTGGTATTTAATTGGGGGTTTTTAATTTGTTCTTTTTCTAGTTTTTTTTTTTAATAATAAGCCCAATTCGTTGATGTTTTCTTTCTCTATTTTATGCAAGTAAGCATCTAGAGATATAAAATTGCCCCTTATAACTGCTTTGGCCATATCCCACAAATTTTGGTATGTTGTCTCATTATTGTCATTCTCCTGGATAAAATTATTGATTGTGTCTATGATTCGTTCTTTCACCCATTCATTCTTCAGGATTAGATTATTTAATTTCCAATTAACTTTTGGCCTATTTTCTCCTGGCCTTATATCGCATGTGATTCTTATTGCATCATGATCTGGAAAAGATACATTTACTATTTCTGCCTTTCTGCATTTGATTTTGAGGTTTTTATGCCCTAACACATGGTCTATTTTTGTATAGGCTCCATGGACTGCTCAGAAAAAAGTAAACTCCCTACTGTCTCCATTCAATTTTCTCCATAGATCAATCATACCTAACTTTTCTAACAATTGGTTTATTTCCCTAGTTTCTTTCTTGTTTATTTTGTGGTTTGATTTATCTAATTCTGAGAGAGCAAGGTTGAGATCCCCCACTAGTAGAGTTTGGCTGTCTATTTCTTCTTGCATCTCTCTTAATTTCTCCCCTAAGAATTTGGATGCTATTGCACTTGGTGCATATATATTTAGTATTGATATTGCTATGTTATCTATGGTACCCTTTAATAAAATAGTTTCCTTCCTTATCTCTTTTGATTAGATCTATCTTGGCTTTTACTTGATCTGAGATAAGGTTTGCTACCCCGGCTTTTTTTTGTTCACCTGAAGCATGATAAGTTCTGCTCCACCCTTTTACCTTCATCCTATATGTGTCACTATGTTTTAGATGTGTTTCTTGTAGACAGCATATTGTGGGATTCTGGTTTTTAATCCAGTCTGCTATCTGCTTCCACTTTATGGGGGAGTTCATCCCATTCACATTCAGTTAGAATAACTAATTCTTTATTTTCTGCCATCTTATTTACCCTAGTTATGTTTTTCCCTTTTCTTTCCCCTTTCTCCCTTCCCCTCTCCTCAGTACTTTGCTTTTGATGACCCCCTCCCCCAAACAATACTCCACCCTTTAGATCCCCTCCCCCTATTTTTACTCCTTTTCCCTGATTCTTCTATTTTCCCTTCTATTAGTTTATCCCTTTCTTTTCCTCCTTTCCCTCCCACTTTCCTCTAGCAACAGACAAGTTTCTATGTGAAATCAAGTGTCTGATATACACTTTTAGAGCCCAACCTGATGAGAGTAAGATTTACACAATACTCATCTCCCTCCCCTCTTTCTCTCAATTATATTAGGTTTTCTTTGCCTCTTCAAGAGATTTTACCTTGTTTTTACCTCCTTTTTTTTAGATTTTATTTTACCACTTTTTCCCTCCTTTCCCCAGTATGATAACCTTTCCCCCTCTAGTTTTCTTTTTCATATTATCAAAGTAATATCTAGTTAATTATACCCCCAAACATTAAGTATCCCCATAGTAGAAATAAAGTTCTCAAGAGTCCTTTCCTTTTTACCTTTTTATGCATCTCTTGAGTTCTGTGTTTGGATTTCAAGTTTTTTGTTCAGATCTGGTCTTTTCATTAGAAATAGGTGAAATTCACCTATATCATTGAATGACCATCTTCTTCCCTGGAGGATAATGCTCATTCTAGCTGGTTATGTTATTCTTGGCTGTAATCCAAGTTCCTTTGCCTTTTGGAATATCTGATTCCAGGCCCTTCGATCCTTCAATGTGGAGGCTAACAGATCCTGTGTGATTCTAATTGTTGATTCTCAGTATTTGAATTGTTTCTTTCTAGCTGCTAGCAGAATCTTTTCCTTGGTGCGATAGTCCTGAAATTTAGCCACGATATTTCTTGGGGTTTTAATTTTGGGGTCTCTTTCAGGAGGTGATTGGTGAATTCTTTCAATGGTGATTTTGCCTTCTGATTCTACAGTCTCAGGGCAGTTTTCTTTCAGGATTTCCTGGAAGATAGTGTTTAGATTCTTTTTTTCATCATGACTTTCAGGAAGTCCAATAATACAAAAATAGTTTTCAACATTTACCCTTGCAAAACCTTGTTTTTTCTCCCTCCCTTTCCCCACCCCTCCCCTAGATAGCAAGTAATCTAAAATATTTTGAACAATTTAATTCTACTGTACATATTTCCACAATTAATATGCTGCACAAGAAAAATCAGATGAAAAAGGGGAAAATGAGAAAGAAAACAAGAAGCAAGCAGACCACTATAAAAAGGTGAAAATACTATGTTGTCATCTGCATTCAGTCATACAGCCTTTTTTTCTGGATTTAACTGCCTAAATTTTAAAGTTAAAATCTAAAAACAAGAGAATGGGGAGAGTGGAGAAGTTTTCTGAAGTTACATATGGTTCTAATGGAAAATAAAAAGGAGAATTTATGGAGAGAGAAGGGAGAAGAAAACTATCTTTGCAAATCAGGTAAAAAGAAATAGAAATATTTCTATAGAAAAGAAATAGAAGCATTTAAGCAAAAGTTGACCATTTTAATGAGACTAGATAGGCAATAATCTCAGCCCATTCCCTCTTTCAGTGGAAAGTTGTTCGAAGAATTGCTTTCCATGGAGCTGGCCTAGGTAGAAACTGACATAAAATGTATACTTTGTAACTGTAGCTAAAGAACTAAACATGATGCTCACTCCTTATATAACTGGCACCACTATCCAAGCCTTGAATTTCATTCTCTTAACTTTCACTGATGATTGAAAAAGAAGATAAAGAAAGGTTGTATGGTTTCATTTTGGAAAACTGACACTAAAATTATGAACTACACATATTTTGCCAATCTGATGACAATGAAGGAAAATCTAAGAGTTTTTTCAAGTTGCATTTTCCTTATTATCAGTGATTTGGAGCATCCTTTAATATTGTTGCTGATAATTTACTTGGATTTTAAAAACACATCCTGTTCTTATCCTCATGCCATTTATTTATTGGGGAATGGCCTTTGTTCTTATGTGTTTGCATCAATTCTCTGCATCTTATGTAACAGAAATTTGATATAAAATTTAAAAAATTAAATCTTTTGAGGTTTCATCGGGGTGAATTTTCTGCCTTATCTATTGATTTATTACTTAATCTTTTTTCTTTCCCTGAGATGATTAAAAACTAAGGTTATACCTAAAACATATGGGAAATGTATAAAAATGATTTTATTACATTATTTTATGCGATAGAAACTATTGGTGGTTCTGTAAGCTTCTGTTACCAAAAATCTATTTAGGGTTAGAGAAATGTTATGCATTTTACTATCTTTTATTGCCTAATATAATACATATAAAGCATTCTTATTGAATAACTAGTTAGATTAAAATAAGTTGAAATGATTACAAATTCTTCATGGATAGACATACAAGTGATCAGAGTTTAGCTAACTTTTTTTAAACAATTGAAGACATGCCTGATTCCAAAGCACAAATGTATCTTTTGTACTTTTGGTCAATTGGGATTGCTATAGAATTTAACTCTTTCTAAATCTTACAAACAACAGGTACTTAAATGTTAAATGGGATGACTTTTTTAGTTTTTAATATTGTTAACCTTTAATGTATGTGTCTATATGGACAATATAAAATAATATTTTATACTCTGTATGTGTATTTACATACATATATCACATATATGTTTATGTAAATAGTGTACCTAGTACAGTGGCTTGTATATGAAGAGGAACAGAGGAGTAAACATTTATGTTTAGAGTGCTTACTTAAAATGTGTCAGGCATTTTTACAGGTATTTCATTTGTTACACATTGTCACAATATATATTTATCAAATTGGACATTTATTGAATTATTTTTTTTCCAAGCTGGATTTCTTATCAGTAAGCATATATGCATTCTATTTGAAATTTAGTTGTATATTCACACTTTTCACATTGAAACAGCATTTATTAATCAATTATATGTATATAATATGTATCAAGTACCATGCAAGGCATTGAGGATACAAGATGAATGAAGCAGCCCCTATTCACAAGAAGCTTACATTCTAATGGGAAAAGCTATATATATATATATATATGTATATATACACATATATATCTTATATGTGGGTATAATATTATATATACATAATATATAATATTATACATGATATAAAAGTTAATAAATATAAGCATATACAAAATAGAAAAGATAGTTTGGATGTGAGGACAGTAGCAGTTGGGGAATCTAGAAATTAGCCATTCTGAAGATGTTATTTGTGCTACCTTTTAAAAGAAGAGAAGGACTCTGTGAGGCAAGGTAAGGAGGGAGTGAATTCTAAGTATATGAGATAGCTAGTCCAAAGCCTCTGAGACATATAATAATAGCTACCACTTTGAGATTTACAAATAACTTTACATGTTTTCCCACATGAGATGAGATTTTGAAGATGAGGAGTAGAGTGAAAACTATTTTGGATGAATTCATAATACAAAAACAGGGGTATCGTCCAGTACAAAAATAGGTGTATTGTCCAGTGGATGTATACCTCAAGTGCCTATTCTGTAACAGACACTGTACTAATAGTCACTATGAGATATGGAAAGATAAATTAAATACACCTTAGAGAAACTTACACATATATATGAACTTTGTTTTCTAAGGAAACTTGCCAAGAAGAGGAAAGAGACCATGAGCAGCACTCGACAGGAGATGACAGTGATGGTGAATTCTATGGATAAGAGCTATGCTGAGCAAGGAACCAACTGTGATGAGGCTTTTTCTTTCATGGACACACACAATTTGAATGGGAGATGTAAGTTCAGAAATTTTGGACTTAACCATTTCTCCTTCATTTTTGAGCATCCACAATTGAGAAGAGTTTAATAACTCACCACCAAATTCTCTATTACCAGTTTAATTAATTTAGTGGTTTAGTTGCGTCCTCCTAGAAACTCTCCATCTCCCAGGATTGCAGAACAGTTTTCCTTACATAAAGAGCTTTCAGACCAAAGGATGCCTCTTTCAGAAGCAATAGCGATGAGATTTTTCAGTCCTTTATACCATCAAGAAGAGATCTTCTTGTATGAGACACCTGTCTATTATTAAACAGTTAAACCTATTCAGAAAACAATTTACTATAGGGTAGTAACAATTTAGTTGTTTTCTTTGTTTATCCAATAGGTTCTGGCATAATTATGAGGAACAACTAGCTTATTTACTTGAAAAATAAACAATAAATTTGTTTCTCTCCCTCTTATGTTAGCCAGGCTTTAGTTGTATTATAAGGAAATAAATACTTAAAAACAATTAAATTTCTACATATCCATTTCTATTTCTAGCCTTACTTCATAATAAGTAATGAGGCATAAGTCTATTTCTGACAGAGACTAGTTGACTTTTCTAGCCACATTTTATCATCATAGATTGCAACCTCATCTTTGCTAGCTATATTGAGAATGCATGCTAATGATCAAAAAATCTCTATCAAAGAGAAAGTGAAAGAACCAGTACAAAACTATTAGGTTCTTTAAAAAAAACTGGCTATGTAACAATGTTATCATTTTTGGGGTACAGAGAAAAGTACAAATCCCTATGTGGATCTCTCCTTTGTTCTTAAAGATAATAATTTCCAGGTTGATCAATATGTAAAAAGATAAAGCAAAGCTCAGATTTCATAGTATGCATAGTCTGTCCCCTGGGCAACAACTCTAGCCATTCCTTACACATTCTTTTGTTCTTTGTGGTTCTGTGTGCCTTGCTCTCTTCATTCTTCCATGCATGGGTTCATACCACACCACCCAGGAGGTACAGTGCACTGGATCAGCCTGCTCTTGCTTCTCGGAAGTCCATATTTGTATTGTACCATTTGCCATCCTGCTTCATATAGTTTTCTGCTTGCCCCAGCTAAGTAACCCTACTTGCCATGCAGGGATGATTTCAATATGTCACTGTCACACATCCCTCATGAATGCCTAATGGAGCTCAATTCTGGTGGGAATTTATGAGGTGCCAGTGAACTAGATAGTCTATGATGATTTCATTTTGATTAAGTCTGCCCCATTAATGAAGGTTATTTGTTGTGTGAATGACACTAATGATATCATGACATACAACCAACAACCCATTTTTGGCCTTAATTCACAGAAACTTGGTCTAGTTGAAACAACACTGGGCAGGAGTCAGGAAGCCTGAATCCAAGGACTTGGGCTCATGTCTAGTAACACTATTGTTAGCCCTTCACAAGTGACTTGATCTTCTTTCCTCATGTATAAAATATGTGGCTTGGTCTACACTCCCTAAGGTTTCCTTCAATTCTTAGGTTCTGTGATACCAGGTAATTAACTACTTACTAAGCACCTGGTATGTGCTAGGTCTTGGGGAATAAAAAAAATAAAAATGAATTAATCTCTGCCCTCAAGGAACTTACATTCTATTAGGTGAGATACTACAAATATATACTAATATAATGTAGATAGTGCCCAGAGTTTTGAAATATAATATAATTTGCCTGACAAAATAGAAATTATCTTCTTTATCTCTTCTGCCTATTAGAGAAATTAAACTTTAACTGGGGCAGAGGGTAAAAAAGGGAGGAAGGGAAAGGATCATTATTGTTTGATTGTATTTTCTTTACATATTATATTTTTAAGGATAATATAAAAACATTTAGGAGTATTTCCCAATGCTAGTAATAAGATTTTATATTCTTAGTTAAAGTTGGCATTTTGTTACTCTCAGGGGAAAGGAAATATATCATTACTGGGATCTTACTCTGTAAGAACACAGAACGGTTTTCCAGAATGCTTTTTAAAAAAAATTCTCACAAATATATGTATTTTCAATAATTGACCAAAATATAAGAAACAAATATCAAGTTCCAGAGTTTTTGATGGTTGAACAACAGGAGATGTGCCCTAGGACAGGAATTCTAATTTGACATTTACCTTTTTTTAAATGAATATATTTATGGAAAGCTAGAAATGTTCGTGCATAGCAGAATTCCTGTGAAAAGTACATTAGCTTTCTTGGTTGACCTACCATTGGACTTTTATCATTCTACCCAATTGTAAAAACAGTAGTAAAAATAGTCTTTCATTTCTCTCCTCACATTACTTTGAACAGTGAATTGTTAACATTGACCCGTCTAGTAAAATTTTACCATAGTACTCTCTTAAGGCTTTTACAATAACAAAAAGGCAGTTTCTAGGATAGGAAAGTTTCCTGGGAAAGGGTTTGGTTGACCCCCCAAGATGCAGGCACAATTCAATTCAACACACATTTTTAAAACATCCATTACATGAAAGACATAAGTCTTTCTTATCATGCATCAATATAAATGTGTGAGAGATCTTTAGGAAATGGAGGACTATAGGAAATGGAGCAGCTATGAGAAATTAAAAGCAGAAAGAACTTTTTAATTTGTAGGAGAGGTAAGGAGAGATAAGGTCACAGAATATGGAAATGAACTCCAAAATATTTATGAGAGATGAAAATGTGTCCTCCTCACCATGCAGATTATATTCCTATTACAAGTTATTATGAAAGGGGCTAAGTCATAAAATGTAAAGGAAAGATAAGAGTAATTTTCATGAATGAAAATAGTAAAACTGCATGATACAGTGAAAAGAGGACTGCCTCTGGAGTTTGAAGCTCTGGATTCAAATCCCTCCTCTGAGGTTTACTATGTGTGTGACCTTATTCAAGTCCCTTTACCTCACACTCAGTTTCCTCATCTGTAAAATGAGAGGATTGAAGTAATTATCCATTCCAGTTATAAATCAGTGACCCTATAATAGAACTGATGTTTTTAATTATTCTAGTTTTGTAAAAGATGAAATATGCATACTTATTTGATAGTATAAATATTTACCAGCCCATATCACAACAATACAATAAATAACATCACAATAATTGATGATCAAAGCTGCTTTACAGGTATAGTCTTATCTTATTGTAACTTATTTCATATTAAGTAAGAAACAATTAGCAAGCAAACTTCTAAAGTGAATCCTTTGGAATAGATGTTTTAGGGTCATCAATGATCTCATTCATGCCTCTTATAAGAAAAATACTTCTTTATTTCAGAAACAATATTGTTAAACAATTGTCCATTTCAAAGACTTGCTTACATACAAGCCTCTGAAATAAGTATAACAACATGATATAAGAAAAAGAATGCTTAACTATGAAAACCAATGAGGCCTAAGTTCTACTCTCAACTCAGTCCTAACTAGTTGTATGACTTTAAATAAAATGCACACAGAAGAATAGCTGACATTTATATGATGAACTTTTGCACAGCATTTTATATATGGGAATGATATGTGATCTTAAATCTTCAGCTTACAGATAGGAAAATTAAAGCTTTAAATAGGGGTGAGGTCTGTAAAGAACCAAGTGAGATGTGATTGTCAACAGAGTCATTGCAGTGTTTCCAGATTGGAAATACATGTATGAGACAAATACAGATAGATAGACAGATAGATACATACATATATTACATAACACATATTCTAAGTATGTACGTGTGTTATATACTCATGGCTATATACATACATACTTAGAATTTTTACATATTGCAACTAGCATATCTACTATATAGCTTTACTCATTTGTAATAAAGAAGTAGACTCAACTGAGTGTCAGAGAGGTGAATGAATCGATTTACCAATTCAAGAAAGAAACTTTCTTTTGTGAAATTAAATTATTCCAGCTGTATATCACACAGTGGAAAATGTATTTTACAGATTAAAACTTAACAAGGTTTTTTAGCTAAAAGTGGTTAGAAAAAGTGAAGGAAAACAGTAGTTCTATCATATTTTCTTGAAGATTAGGGAGAAAACTAAATAAATACTTGGAAGTAAATCAATGAAGATGATTAATTTTGCAGCCAAACAACATAATTTTTATAAATTAAATCATAACTCTGGAACTGGTGAGCACTTTAGAAATATCTTGTCCAGTGTCTTCGTACCTTTTTTTACAGCTGAAAAAACTAAGTCTGATATTTGCATCAATTTCATATAGTAGCATTCCTATCAAATGATTTTTTTAAAAAAATAATTTTCTACTTCTCTAAAAGCACATATGGATATTGATTCCTAGTATAAAAACAGTTTTGTGAATCAGAATACAGAAGTATACTTGGCAAAATTACAAGTCATAACAAAGGTCAAATGACAAGCTTTGCTGAGTCAAAATGGGTTTTTGATTAAAGTTTTAAGTGATAACAGGATACCATCTCCAAAGTACAGTCCTGCCTTCAAAGACAAATAAGAAATTCCTATGCCAGGGATCAAGCCAGTCCTTCTTGGTACAATGACAATGACAGTGATAATAATTGCTACATAGACATTTGGCAGATCAGTGAGTTGTTGCTGACATCAGCGATCTGAACCAGGATTGAGCTCTGAGCATCCTCCTCACCAAGTGGCCTCCAATTTTCCGGTGCAGTGACCTCTCTGCTGTCAATGACTAGATTTTCTTTTCTTTACAGCTGTATCTTCACCATCATCTTTTACAATGAAAACTAATACACTGAGCACCACAGTGCCTAATTCCTATTACCCAGGTAACTGATTTTTTTTCATTGTTTCATCTCTTCATAATCCCTTAGCAATCAGAACCAATCAGTGCCCACTTTACTATATTCACAGTGCTTTAGGAGCTTAATAATATGTTTGACATGTTGTAACCAGATGCTTTCTAGGGGGACATGGTGGAACTTTTCATCAATCATTTACTGTTCTTTCTCTTTTTACCTTTTCTGCATTGACCTGCTTATGATGTATGACAGATCCATTTGTGCCAACTGCAATTTTAGGTGAGAACATTTCCCTTTATCAAAGTTTATTGCAGGAATAATTTGGAAAGTCAGCACCCACTCTCTAAGAAACTGGCATTTTTATTCTGTATGGTGCAATGATTGGGCACAGGACATGGGGGAGGGAAGTAAAAAGAATGTTTTTAAAACATTCTCCCTTAAGAAAGGTTGCCTGCATGTGTGCTGGGGACAATGCCAAGATTTCTGCTGTCAGATTCAAGTCAGACAGCATACTTCCAAGAGGCTCCTTACTATAGGAGACCGAGATACTGCACATAGTTATGCTCAAAACTAGATAGAATACATCTCCCAAACTAGCTGTTAGATGTCTGAGAGCTGAATTTTGCCCAATGTGATAATCATAGAAGTGAAAATAGTCTGTCATTATTTTCAATTATTTCTATATACTATGGGCTTCAATTTTGAAAATAGCATTTTTCTAATTATGCCAAATATACAGGAAAAATAAAATTGTAAAAATAAAATTTGGCCACCTACCAGATCTTGTTGAGGCTCACAATACCACCATTTTTCCAATGTGTCTGTCACACAGTGAAATTTCAAAGGAGCTGATATTTTGAACAGTGAAATGACAAGATGGCACTTTACAATCAGATGATTTATTATTTGTCAGATGTCACTGGAAATGAAATAAGGTGTTAGCCCTGTGGGGCACAAAGCATTTAAAGTATGAAATGTTTCCAGCACAGGGGGTTGGAGGGTGGGGGGTAATGTCCCATGTGTCCAATATGAGAAGGGTAAAGAGAGATGGCTTTACCTGGCTATGATAACAAAATGAGCATGAGCTGCTATTGCATTTGAGACGCATAAGTAACCAGAGTGTATCATGGCTTGTGTTCTCTTTCTATTACTAACCATACCGAAAAGGAGCACAGCAAAAACGGCATCAAGGTATATAACAATTCATTGTAGCCAGAGTTCCATCTTCAATTGTTCTAACTTCTTCCTAATTCTCTTTTACAAAGGTTGATATCTTTGCAACTGTCAATTTCCTCCTGTGCTTCTCTTTTCTCTCTTTATGATTTTGTATTAGTGTAATTTTTTCCTATGGTGTTGTCTGCACTTGAGCCAAAGTTATTGTCAAAGAAGTAAGACAAAGCAGGGGCAGCCACCTAGGAAAGGGCAGGAGACATAGAATTTGGGCTGCTGAATTCCTGTGGTGGCGAGGGGGCTGACAGCGCCTCCCTTTTTATTTTAATGCCACATCTAAAGCAAAGAAATGCAACATTTCTGTACTCACTTGAGTGGGGGACAAGTTAACCATAGCTACCATAACAATGTAATCTGCATGCAAATGACATCTGCAGAATCTTTTGACAGCCTGAGATTTGATATTTCTTTGTGTGCTGTAGCATTCATTCATTCAGCACTTTGTCTAGTAGATATTCTGACCTTGGAGGGGATGTGAGTGAGTGGGGAGAGCTAAGCCACAAATTGTCAAAAGGTAGAGAATATTCAGATATCAGAATAGGATAACCATAAGCTTATTAAATCAATTTCAGGGTAGTGAACTTTTAAGAAAAAAGTTACTACTTGTAATTATTGACTCTTAATGACTTTTGTAAAACTGTGTTGGTCTTCTATATGGTGAAATAATCACTTTAAAAAGAATTTTGGTAGAATCAAAGTAACACTGGTTAAAGATTATCCAAACTAAACCAGTAAATAATGATGATTCTATTTAGCATCTGTAGCTGTCAGAGTAAACAATGACAGCGCTTTGGAGTTATATTTCTTTAGACTGATCATATAGTATTGTTATGAAACATAGAGCAGGCATAGCAGTCAAGTCTTCATATGATTTTCTTTTCTCAACTCTCCTCCTTCTCACTCTTATGAGACCAAACACCTGAATAACTTGCCTAGTGTTATTTTTTTGTAGTATTAGTGGTGTTGGTGATAATAGTTTCTCTTTTAAATATCACATGCCCAGGATGATTTGATCATCCAGATACTTCATCAGAAATTCATCCCTAAATGCCAGTATTCCTAGATTAATTAAGAGGGGCTAGTTGTTTTATTTTTAAGTCAACATGTATTAAAATATATTTTCACAAAAAATATATCCCAGAAAATGGAATTGATGGAAAATTGCATTACCTTTGCATCCTTGGGGCTTTTTTTGAATAAGAAAGAGGATTTTAAAATTCCTTCAGATATAGTAAATATTCATCTGAATATCTCTCAGAACTTGAAAATAATAGATACATTCAGTAGTATCAAAATGAGAATCCTTTTTTTCCCACAGGGCTACTTTTAAAGTTATTTATAAACCATCATATTGCTAGGCCTTCTGCATCTGATTTTTAAAAATTAATATAGGGAAACAATAGAAACATCTACTCTGTATTATCAATCTTTAATATATCTTAATTATATGTGCATGCCTCTTTTTAAAAATTATGTTAAAGCATATTTGTCATTTAATCCTGAGACTTAAAGTCTTAAATAGGAACTGAGCTGCTTCTAGCTCCTCAAGTCTCATTACATAGCCCTATGTCTCCTTATGAGCATGTAACCAAGTTGGGATCATCAGATCTGAAAGTTAGAGCTGAAAAGGATAGGTTATCTAGTTCAAACCCTTCTCCCCTGATCCCACCCTATTTTACAGATGAAGAAACCAAGTCCAAGAAATGTTAAGTAACTTGCTTAAGTTCATCCATGTACTATGAGACAGGTGGGATTTAAATCTAAGTCTTCTTATTCTAGGCCCAATACTCTTTCTACTGTACCATGCAGCTTCTAGGAAAGAAAATAAAGGTTTAAGTAGTATTTTAAAACAGATAATTGATATAAATTTAAATTCTTAAGTTGGAAACCATTGATCCATGAACTGGATAGTTTCTTATGGGGAACACATTTACTTGTTAATCATCTTCTTATTCTTAGGTACTTAGGTGGGTTTTATTTTTAAAAGTTTAAATCCTGCCTACAGAGATAATGAGACCATTATGTCTTTATGTATTAGTAGGTCATTTCATACATATTACACTGGGTAGCTTTAATTACAAGGATTTAAACTCATGAATCTGAGCAGAATTTAGCACAAGAATGGCCAGTTCTTGCATCATAACTTGCCCTGCTAGAAACTAGAGTATGGGTTAGGTTGCTGTTTTTATTCCCATTGAATGGCCAAATCATTTAAAGAAAGCTTATAAGGTCAGCCCACAGCAGAGCATTTATTAATAATGTGCATCCCAAAGGATCCAAACTGAGAGAATGAGAGAGGCACAGAGGGGAAAACTCATTAGCAGTGTTTCATTTATTATCATCTCAAGGAAAAAATGTGCTGCGTCTCAGCCCAGCTGATTGAGCATTCCAACTAGGATTCTCATACCCCAGTTTTTAAGCCAAGTTGTCAACAGTAAGCAAACATGATAGGAAAATTTTCAGATGTAATTGTGGCTATTCTGATACAAGAAAAAAAAATCTGTGGAATTTTAGCGAATTTAGCCAAATTTTAGTGAATCCAAATAAAAATCATAAAATCAACTTAGTACATTTTTATTTTGTCTTTTGTGTCTTTAGCCACCTTGTAGTGATCCAGGTGCCATTTCAGCAACAACAACATAGCTACACACATGTACCACCTCTCATGCCATGCATCCTAAGGTGCTTTGTATTGTAGATAGACTTTTGATTCCAAGCAGGTTTAAAAAAAATAAAATAGTATACTGAACTGGATTTTTCTTTGAACTTTCTATCATAAACAATCTAATTTTAAAAAAAATCTTGTGTACTTGATGTATAAATATTAGAGACTTCAGTCACTTTTACCAAAAATGAACTCTAGTTCTAATGTTCATGTTGTAAGAAATAGCTAAATTAATTTAGTAATATAGTTTGATGATTTAAGTTTATAGAGAAGATTAAAATAGCCTTATTATATAACAGGCATTTATTTTTAATGATTTAGTTGGCCTTTAGAAAATGATTATCTTAAAATATTAGTATCAAAACTTTTCCCCACATCAAAGATTTTTTTTTAAATAACTAGTATTTCTGCAGCTAATGAAACTAATTTTAATAGCACTCTTTTGTTCAAACTATGGCCTCTTTAGGCTTCTTGGGCCAAATTGTAGCACAATTTGGTAGACTTGGCCCTGGTATTTTAATAAAAAATGTATTGAGTAAAAATAAGATTGATTTAGTCATTACTTGGTTCTGGGGGGTAGAAAGAAATTAGAAATCTATTTTCACCTCCCATTTATTCTCATGTGGTTCTGTTAAACACTTCCATCCTAACTTGGTGGAAAAAGTTAGACTTGGCCCTCTCACCAAATTACTTATGAATAGGACACTAAATTGTGAAGTGAAAAGTTCAAAATAGAAACTACCTATAATGACTCATGTAGTACATATTGTTGCTTATGCCCTTTTTCCTTTTTCTCCTCCTCTTTTTTTTTCTCCTGATATGTATCTTCTTAAAAGTGCCAATAAATGGTAAGTTCCCCATTTGCCCCATTGAAAAGGTGTGGAGAGAGTGGGAGTGTGTGTATTACCTGTAGTTTTTTTTTTTTTTTTACAAACCCAGCTGGTTCTATTGTGTATTGGCTTGCATGCAATCATTTAACATTTCACATGTGATAAAGCCCATGATTAAAGCATGCCAAGTGGCCAGTCAGGTAACCCCTTGTTATCTCCCCTCTTGTGTGTGTGTGTGTGTGTGTGTGTGTGTGTGTGTGTGTGTGTTTGTGTCAGTATGTTGTATCAAATCCACACATTCTTTGTAGTCCTGGCTTTAAAAACCATAAACCATTCTGTGCACTTTTATTTTGCTCACAAGGCCATCTGTAGAGAATTCATTTTGTAATAAAGAAGAGTCAACTAATCTTAGAAGCAAACAAGTCCTGTTTTCCACCAAGGGGACTTGATGAAGTTTCAGGATGAAACTTCGATTTGATTTAGCACACCATGGCTGAGAGGCTTAATAACTCTCCTTGTCAATTAGCATTTGGAAAGCAACCTATGATTGGACTGCTTTGCAAAGCATAATTCTTTGCCTAATTCAGATGAGTCTTGCTCTTCCCATTAAGAATTTCTGGACATTTTACTTTTCTTCCTTGTTGAGATATCACAAGAGGGTCCTACAGTCATAGACTTGGGTGATAACAATTGCCAGCCTCTTAGCAGACTATGTATTTGAGACTCAGCTCGTTGATCAGGCCCTGTTTATTCTGTGCCATTCTTTGTCTAGACGAAACCCACACGATGGCCAGTGATACGAGCAGCTTGGTCCAGTCCCACACTTACAAGAAGCGGGAGAATGCCGATGTGCCCTACCAGACAGGACAGCTTCATCCAGCCATCCGCGTGGCAGACTTATTACAGCATATCACCCAGATGAAATGTGCAGAAGGGTATGGCTTCAAGGAGGAGTATGAGGTAAGCAAAATTCACCCAAAAAGCCCATTTCAAAGACCTTCTGGCAAATCATGTTGTACTTTCTGGTTAAATTATAGGAAAATGCAGAACAGACCCCCCCCTCCCCTATCAATAAGAATGCATAGGATGTTCAAGCGATGAAGACACCATTATTTGAAGGTCTTGAAAGTCTCAGAGTGTTAGAAGCTAAATGTAAAGTGAATGCTTGCTTTAATTCTTTGTTTGGTTCTATGGGAAGAATAATGAAATTTGAAATTGCTTAACCTACCAAACCCTTCTCTCTGATTTCCCTTTCCTTCCTCTGACTTTCTTTATAAATGAAGCTTGAAACCCCAAGCTATTTTATAGCTATCATCCATAACATAGAAAGAAAATGTCTTCTTAAAAATTACAGACTACTGGTGCTTATTAAATAATACTAAAGATTCTGATAAATGTCATGCCTTAGGACAATAGTTATGGTCCTGCCAGAATGAAGCAACTGTTACTACCCTTGCTCTCGTTTGTAGATATTTTTTGGTGTTATTTTCTCAGATGGTAGCATTCATTCTCAGCAAGACAAACCAATATTCGTACTTACTTCTCTCAGAGTCCTTGTTGGAAGCTAGAATGTTAGAAAGCCATTGAGGAATCGGAGAGAGCACTGATTTGAAGGAATCTGCTACAAAAAGCATACTAACACCACCCTGACCAACCACCTGAAATCTGGACTTTTTAATGACCTTACATTTTATCCAATAAAGTAGATTCAGTCATTAAACTTCCTAAAGTAGTGGGTTTATACACTTAAAAGAAAAATGGAAGCATAGGTACATTTTTCCGCCTATCACCTCAGAAAGAATGGTATTGAACTTGTAGTGTCTCAGACACATTAATTGTGTGACCCTGGGCGAGTTATTAATCTCTCACAGTCTAGATTACTTTATGCTTAAAATGGGCATAATAATAGTACCTATCTCACAGGTATGTTGTAAGGATTAAATATAATGACACATATAAAGTTTTGCTTTGCAGAACTTAAAAGTATTATACAGACACTAAAATACTATATACTATTATTGTTTGCTCAATTTCAATTGTGTCTGACTCTCCATGACTTCATTTAGGGTTTTCTTAGAAAAGGGAATGCTTTACCATTTCCTTCTTTAGCTCATTTTATAGATGAGGAAACTGCAGCAAACAGGATTTACTTACCAGGGTCACACATCTACTAAGTGTCTATGGTTGGATTTAACCTTATCTCTTCCTGATTCCAGCATTGGCCTCTGTCCACTGTGCCATGTAGCTGCCCACATATGCATGCCAACTCTTATTATCAATAAGATACACTAAAACAACAGATTCCTATCCTAGTCTATAGTTTCAGTATATCTTGTCAGAAGCAAATAATTTGCCATCTGTTTCAGGTAGTCCCAAATGCTTATGGATATCAACATTGCTTTCTTGTGACATTTAAGATCAAATAATAATACCTGTTTTATGCCCCTGACACTTCTGTGTGTTTGTCTTGAGTTGAGCTCTCTCTTCTAGCCTTAATCACCAGAGACTCATTATAGCAGAGCAACAGTACAGATGCTTGTCATTTCAGTGATGTGCTTATGAGAAATAAGAATAGTGTTCTTTTGGTCCAAAATAATAAAACAGGAACTTGGCTATCCTAGATTTTGTTTTTTGTTTTGTTTTTTGTTTTGTTTTGTTTTTTGTTGTTGTTGTTGTTGTTGTTGTTTTGGATTTTTTTCTGCAGAGAAACTTTGCCAGGGTAATTTAATAAAGCTATACACACTTGGGAGCTGTTACATGTTCCTCAAGTTTTCCATTTAAGCTGACTAGACATCTTTTAGAGAACAATCCTGAAATTCTTGGATTTAATTTTAGTAATATAGCTTACATCGCATGGAAATTTGCTTTCTTTGCATATCACTTACCTTCCTACCCTTTTAGAGGACAAACTTAATAGGATTAAGGAAAAGAACTGAGAAGATTAAAGTAGGTAGAAAAAGTGAAATTAAACTCATATTATATTAAGAAAAGTATTAATCCTGTGAATAAGGATGGTGCTTTGATGCTGTCTAGTACCTTGCATGTAAATGGTGCTTAAATATTTGGTGATACTAAGAGTGCTAATGAGAAAGTGATTAGTGACACCATCAAGTAATCACAGATTAATCTGGGACCATTTGGGGGTGCCCTATTTTTCAAAATCTATGGGATTTTGAGTCTTCAAAAACATTCAGGGCAAAAATATACACAGGTATCCCCACACAAATTTGTCCCAAATTCATTTGACAATAATATATTTAATGGTATAGAAACCCTGGAGTAACACTTTTTAATTTGATCATTTTTAACATTGTTCCTGTGGAGCTAATCTCCCTCTTGTAACTTATTACTGCCTGATAATCATGTATATATGGAACCACTTAAGAACTTCAGACAGAATGTCAGTACATGGAAATAATGTAAAATAACTTCATTCAGATGACCTGAATAAAATTTCTAATTTTTAGATCTAAACCCATGTGGTAATAAGCTTATTTCTAAGCAGATAGTAATAATTCATTTAAAACTGTTACACTTGGTCACATATTTGTTAGAAAGAAGATGAAAAATGGGAAGAGTTGGACCAAACTAAGTGCTTCACATTAATGACTCCATAATCTCATTTAAAGTTGTCACAACCTGGCCACTTCCTATCTTTCCAGGCTTTTTCTGCTTTACTTCCCTCTATGGACTCTACAATCCAAGCTACAGTGAGTAAATCAGTGATGGAGCCTTTATTAAGCTCTTAGTATGTGTCAAGCACTATGCTAAATTCAAGGAATACAAAGAAAGGCAAAAATATTTTCTGCATTCAGGGAGCTTACATTCTAATGGAGGAGGCACCATGCAACCATAGTTATAGAGAAAATAACATGCAGAGCGGATGGAAGGTAATCTTAGAAGAGAAGGCCCTAGCAGCTAGAGGAACTGAGAAAATCAGAAGGGGAGATTTGAGAAATTAATAGAACTAAAAGGGAAATGTGAACAGTTAGATATAGGAGATAAGAGTGTTAAAAACATCAAGCAAGCCAGTCTTCATGGATGACAGAGTGAATGAAAAAGAGGATTAAAATAAATGCTTCTTACATTTAATCCTGAAGGTAATAGGGAGACATTGGAACCCCATTCTTTAGAGGTGTGGCAATTTAGACAAATCACCTTGGAAACCGATTGGAGAATGAAGAAGTGTGAAGAAAAACTTGAGAAAGAGAAACCAATAATCTACTTGAGAGCTGATGACAGCCTATTGTAGGTCATTCCATTTCCCATCTCCATGCCTTTGTACTAAAGTCCATTTATGCCTGGGATGATCTCTCTTTTGAACTCTCTGAGGGTAGAGACTGTTTTTGCCTTTCTTTGTATCCCCAGTATTTAGCTCAATGCTTAGCAGATAGATAGTGACTTGCTGGCTGATGGACTGATGTTTGCAGTCCCTCCAGAGGTTCAGATTGCAACCTGTTCTTGCCATCTGATTCTGGGATTGTGATCCCTGTTCTACTTTACAGCCTCTTTGGAGGATCTATCCGTCATGCTGAAGTCCTTTAATTCTTTTTCTCATTTTCTGGGTACAAGGGCACTTGCACCCTATCACTATCTATCTGGTATCTTTCTCTGCCGATATGATTCTCATCATTTCCTGTATGTTGTGCCTTATGACACTTCTTATACATAGGTTATCAATGGAAATGTAAGACTGCCTTTTTATACCTGCCATGTGTCCCAAAATCCAAGCTAAAAAGTGAAAGGGACTTAAATACATTGAGAGGTTTATATTTCAAGATGTCTGGATGGAGAAGATACAGAATGTTGTGCAAGAGGCCATTAGGAAATGTTGAGCCATATGTCTAATTTCTTTATATCTAAAAAACTTAATGGGAATGAGCTATTCATAAGTATAGGGTATCATTGAAGAAAATATGGGAAGGAAGCAGTCAGACTTTTAAAAATCACGTGTTTAGCACAGCATTTTGTGTATATTAAGAGCCTAATCAATGCTTCTGAATAGACAAACTTTTCAATAATGAAAGGAAATAAATTCTTGAATTCATATATGTGCATATAAAAGATAAAATAAGTTAATTTTTCATCAGGATTTTTATCAGGACAACTGTATTTGATATATACCAATACTTTTGGAATGATAAAGTTGTGCAGCATTTATTGGAACATAGTTATATGAACTAGTGAGACACTTGGTTATCTTGTCAACCAATAGGATTTGGGATTTGAGTTTTTTTGTTTGGGGGGCTTATTTTGGCATAATTTTTACATAATTATTAAAACACGATTAAAATGAGTTCCTTGAGGGCAAAGGATTGTTCTTACCTTTGTTCTTAAACCACGACTTGTGACTCCCCATATGGGGTAGCAAAATTGAATGTGGCGGTCATAAAATGATGATTTATTATCTTTTTTTCTATTCGATGACCTTTTTATTACCAATATCAACCCAACAACAAAATAGATGTATTTTTACATGTTCCTCAAGTGTTCACAAGTGTCACGGAAGATATTTTGAACAAGAAACAAATTGAGGAGACAGAAAGGAGTTTACTTTTTTCTCAGCAGTCCATGGAACTTATACAAAAATTGACCATGTGTTAGGACACAAAAACCTCAAAATCAAATGCAGGAAGGCAGAAATAATAAATGCATTTTTTTCAGATCATGA
>JAJPUD010009888.1:0-12706 GCA_023553655.1 Myrmecobius fasciatus | reverse complement strand
ATGGCTTTCTTCATCACTAAACAATTGGAACTGGTTTGAAACATCTCATTGTTAAAGAAAGCCATGTCCATGATTATTTATTATTGATAAATGTTTGATTTGTATATTTATTTTATATACCTATATACTTGGGGTCACATAAAAATTTCCTGAGCAAAAAGGAGTCCTGAGTGGAAAAATATTAAAAAGTCCTGCTCTAATTGACCCAGTCCTGCCCAGATTATTTAACTACTCAATTTCCTTTTCTCCAAAATAAGAGAATTGAACTTGATCACTATTAGATCTTATCAGCCTTTAGATCAATTTGATTTCTAAGCCTTGATAGCTATGAAGTGGTTCCCAGGTCCATGTGATGTCAAATGAAAGATACCATTTTGGCACTTGTTTGTTTGTTTCAGTCATGTCTGACTCTCTGTGACCCCATTTGAAGTTTTCATGGCAGAGATACTAGGTTAGTTTGCCATTTCCTTCTCCAGATCATTTTACAGATGAGGAACTGATGCAAATGGGGTTAAGTGACCTGTCCAGCTAGTAAGTATCTGGGGCCAGATTTGGACTCAGGAATATGACTCTTCCTGACCCCAGGCCCAGCACCCACATAATTTAGTCTGTAACTAAATTATGGCTGACAAGGAATCTTCCCACAGTTCAGGTATGACTGCTGGTGTGTGTGGCTTTGCCCTTCATAACTGTGCACCATCTTGCCTTTCCAGTCTTATATTTTACCCTTTCCCTGCACTCTAAGATCTAGTGACATTGGTCTTCTTACTGTTCCTCACACATGACACTCCATTTCCCAACTGTATGCCTTTTTCTGGCTAGTTGCCATGTCAGGAATGCTCTCACTTCCCACCTCTTCCTCCTGTCTTACTTAAAATTCTACCTTCTGCCAGAGACCTTCCCCCATTCTCTTGTTGTCACTGCCTTCTCCATGTAATTACCTTCCATATGTACTTGGTGTATCCTATACTTAAATGTGTTTGCATGCCATCTCCCTCATTAGAATGAGAGAATGGAATATTCTTGAGGGCAAAAACTGTGTTTTTGCCTTTCTTTGTATCTCTAATATGTAGCACAGTGCTTGGCACTTAATAAACAGCCAACTTTGTTGGCTGACTGACTAAATTCCTTTAGACAAGATTTAAGGTGGGGTCTGTATGCAAATTCTTTTTTATAGAAAATCTTTTACCTTTGGCAAGGGATAGAATGAATGAATAACATTTTGGGGAAGGAATAAGAAGTCATTGTATTCATCTACAGGGTTCAATAATTTCTTTGTCAAGTGTCATGTATAATCAGAAGTGGTTATTATAATGAAATTATTAAACGAATAGGCAGATTTTTATCGTATTCATTCTTGTGTATTTTCAGAGACTCAGAACAGACAAAATTACAGTGTTTAAAAAAACTATAGCATCTATTCAATCTTTTATATCAAAAATAGAATTTTTATAATTGCTAAACTTAGGAAAGCTCTAAGAAATAATGTTTAACATGGGAATCAGAATGCCCTTACTTTACAAAAGGTCTTATTGTTACCATTAGTATAATAGCATTTCAGAAAAAAAACTATTAAATTTTATACATGTGGGTCAAATAACATTGGCCCTATTATTATCATTATATGGGAGACTGAAAAATATGAACAGCCCTCCCTGTTATGTAATAAGAATGAAGAAGGCTTCAATATTGTTTACCTTGTGTTATATTCAAAAAAGTAAAGCGAGAAGGACATTTTTTGTACTGAAAAACTGCAGTATGCTTGTATTTCTAAAGTCTTATGTGTTTGTCATAGAATACTAAGCCCCAAGACCTGTTGAAATAATCAATTACTTCAATATAGAAACTTTCTCTGGGGATAAAGTACAAACAGCTCTATACTTCTTGCTATGACTCCTACCGAGTAATGATCAAGACAACCATTCTGGTTTCTTTGGTTTTCTTCATTCCATATGCTGTGAAAAACAATTTATCCAGATTGTAGCATGTTTTTTTTTTGAAATGAAGGCTTTCTCTCTGTTGACACTGATTTTCAACCAATACTCTTTTATCTTTCCAAAGATAAAAGTGTCTGAAAATTGGCCTAAGCATTGGAAGAACTCATTACTGATGAAGTATCAGGCAGATGAATGACCAAATAAAAGAAAGAAACATATGGTAGGGATGAGACTAAGAAGTGTTCACTGTGAACTTTTTCATTTGATTTTGGTCTAACAAGATAGTCAGATTGCACATCTCACCAGGGAAATACAATAATTTGATTCAAAAGCAACTCAGACATGAATCACAATAAAAAAGTAAACATGCTGAATTGAACAGAAAATGGCACATTGTCAGCTGATGATGGTTCAGAGTTCTCAGGAGAAAGACAAAGTGTAAAGGGCACATTTGTTTATGTTTCTATGAAATAAGGATTTCAGTTCTTTTCCCCCATAGGCAAAAAGAATCAGACTCTGATAAGTCTGCTGGGAGAACTCTTCTGTGAATCTCTGAGATGGAGAAAGAGATTAACTTTTTCTCCACCATCCCCAAGTGCACCCCCCCCCACGTCTGTCTCTCTGTCTCTCTTCCCCCCTCTCTCCTTTTGTCTCTCTTTGCCCACTCCTCCTCTCTCTCACACAACCACATGTGTCCAGGGAGCAGCTGTGATTCACTCCTTCATTCTATAAAATGATACTTTAGTATATAATATTAGCTCATCTTCATGTCATATTTCACAGTGATATTTTAATCTTTCAGAGGAAACTAGAACCCAGGCAAATGACTTGTTCAAGGTCACATGGTTCTTTAGCAGGAGAAGACTAGTTCCCTGACCTTATTAGTCCAGGATCCCAAGCATCTTTACACTGTTGTTTCTTCAGGGGTCTATGGAATATTGGCGTAGAGTACAGAAGAATTTACGGTACTCCTGTAATTCTCGTACAATCCTATTCCTTCTTATAATTTCTATGTGGAACATAATTTTTCTATTCTCTGATTCAATTGCAGCATAAAACAATATTTCAGTATTGAACAATTGCATAAAGCTTGAAAAGAAAAGCGGACAGGAAGAGAGAATTATTTTCCTCTCTGGTTGAACATTATTTTTTCCTTGTGGGGAGGAATAATGTTTTCATGTGAATAATTTAAGGAAATATATAAAGATAAGAGACAATTGGGCTATCCTTCCAGTAAATGGATAGAGAAGATTCTGTCACCAACTTTGATGTTTAAATTTATATATAAAACAAATCTAGTAATTTATAATAAATTTTAAAATTAACATTAAATAAATCAATTAAAATAAGTGTCAAATATAAATCAGTGTCCATAAAAAGGGCACTAAAAACCCTAGAAACCACCTTAGCCAGCAAAACTTTTTAGGTCCCCACCAAATATACAGGTATACCAAACAAAATCTACTCCTTTTAAAATGTAAACTTTTTCATTAGATCTTAGATGGTGGCACTGAAAGATTAGGAACAATATCACTTTACTAAATAATTAATGATGGCAAAAACAAGTAAGTTAAGACAAAACTATACTAGAGACTTAACAAAACAAAGTGAACCTAAGTATATTTAAGGATGAAACTGGAAAAGGAATAATAGACTAGAAATGGCTGTTTAAAATTTTTTTACTCTTTCCTCATCAAAGATAGGAAAACCATCATATTTGTACTCTTAACATCACAGATTTAACTTGTATTTCTTCAAGAAACAGAAATGATACTAATAAAAAAAACATAGGGAGAGTATGCAAGGGAAATCTATATTGAAAGGTACCAAAAACATTAAAAAACCCCAAATGTTAGACTTTATTAGTGTAAGAGTAATTGAGGATATGTTAACTATTGACCTATATGTTAACTTTCCCGTGCATTTTAAATTTTTATGGGAATAAATGATATATAGAGCAACAAAATCCCATAGTATGTCACATTTTACCATCACCCAGTTCACTGAAAAATATTTGAAAGGCCCTATTGTGTTTATTATTTGTTAACTTTAAAAAAAGGATTTTAATAGAGCAAAATATCCACTTAAATGTTCCCCTCAAACAAGACATCTACCATACATATATTTAAATTATGATGTTTAATTTCAATCATTATCTTATGTTAAAGTAAGTCATTAATTAACATAAGTGCATAATTTTACATGAAAGATATACTAACAGAAATAATTCTGTCCAGTGTCTCTCTAATGAATTAAGTAACACATAAAGTTGGAGTCACATGCTTGCCACAGGTATTTGCCACTGTAATGGAAAAAATCCAATAAAAAATTACATTAAAGAGAGATTCCCAATAGGTCAAGAATTATTATTTTTTTTTCTTGTCATTAATGCATTTGGCAAGCTGATAATGCATTTAGACCTTTTCTAAGAATATTTTTAGTTTACAAAATAAAATACAAAATATTACAAGGAAATTAGGTATATTGAAATATAGCACATGTATATATAGATCAATATAGATATTTTAAAGTTCACAGACCCCCAGGTTCAAAATGGTGAGGTCCTTTGAATAGACTATAAGATCTTTTGAATGGGGTCCAAAGGCCCTATAGTATGGTATAGGTGTAGGGGAGGACATTGTACTGATTGCATCAAGCTCAGGAACATTGTAAATGAGTTCCATAATCACTCAAAAGAGTTTCAAAAATTGGAAATTAAAAAGCAAAAAAAAAAAACACAAAACAAAATGAAAAATTTATTTTGTATAGACTATGATGCATTTTTAAATGGCCAGCTTATAGAGCTTAACTATCTGTGGATATCACTTAGTCCATTAAAAAGCATTTATTAAACTCCTACTGTGTGCTAAATATTTTATTAGCTTCTGGGGTCACAAAAACAAAAATGATATAGTCCATGCTATAATGGAGTTTATATATTTTAACTATCAAAGTGTGTATGTGTGTGTGTGTTTGTGTATGGAGATAGAGACAGACAGACAGACACACATACATACACACACAGAGCCAGAGAGACACAGAAAAAGAGAGTCAGAGAGGCAAAGAGAGAGATAGAGAGAGAGACAGAAAGACACACAGAGAGAGAATATAAAAATAAGGGAGACCTAGCAGATGGGGTGAGGATAAAAAGCATCATGTAAATGTTTTGCTTAAATTGAGTCTTTAGTGAAGAGATTCCTTGACACGGAGGTAAGGAGGGATTACATTCCAGACATGGGAGATCTCCAATAAAAAAGATGGGAGAGTACAATATGTAAAGAAAAGTAAAACTGGACAATTTGGTTAGACAGTATAGTGCGGGAAAGAAGAGACATAAATGAAATGAGAATGGAAAAGTACATTGTAACTAGGTTGTGAAGGGATTTAAAAGACAAACTGAGGAATTTGTATTTGACCCTAGAAGCAATTGGAATTTAATAAGTAAGAGAGTGAAGTGGTCAAACCTGAACTTAAGGAAAATCAATTTGGTAGGTATGTGAAGGATGGATTGAACTGAGAGCAAGACTAAGATAGAGCTCAATTAAGAGACCAATGCAGTAGTTCAGGTGAGAGGTGATGCAGGCCTGAACTAAGCTGGTAATTACGTAAGTCCAAAGGAGATGGCTGCAAAATACATTGTGGAGATAGAAACAGCAATATCTAGCCATTGATTAAATGCACAGAGTGAAAAAGAGTGAGGAGTCAAGGATAAGGCTAAAATTGCAAACCTGGGAGACTATAAGAATTATGATACTCTTGATATAAACAGGAAAGTTCAGAAAAGGGGTATATTGGAGAAGAAAATAATAAATTCTATTTTGAACATGTTGTGTTTGAGATGTCTCTGGAGCACATAGTTTGAAAAGTCCAACAAGAAGATGATAAAGGAAATCTATAAACAAAATATGTGTGCAAGGTGTTTTTTTTTGTATTTTCTGAGCCTTTTTTTAATAAACAGAAATTTATTTCATTCCCTCTCACTGCATTAAAAATACAATACATAAAGTCAAACAAAACAATTTCCCTCAATGGCCATGTTAAAAAATATGTCTCATTTTGTGTTCTGTGTTTCATCACTCTTCGGTCTGGATGTAGAGCAAACTTCATCACTTTTTCCTCTGGAATTATGGATAGCCAGCTATTTTGTTGATCAGAGTTCTTAAGATTCTCAAAGTTTGTTTGTTTGTTTGTTTTACCTTTCCAATGTTCTTGGAATTGTGGAAATTGTTCTCTCATTTACTCTTCAGTTTATACAAATCTTAAAACTGTCCATTTTTATAATATTGATGTTAATATTGATAGTTTAGATCTGTTCACTTTACTATATCATTTCATACATGTCTTTCCTTATTTCTTTAAAATGATCTCTTTCCTGATTTCTTATTCCACAGTAGTATTCCATTCACATTCATATACTTCAGTTTATGAGTCTGTACATAAGATCTTTTAACAATTTCTGCAAATGTATGTAGGATCAGAATTAAACAGAAGCAGGATAGTAGGTCAGATTTCCTTTGGGAAATTGCAAAGTACTTTGGATGAATGTCAAAAGTTTGGGTCCTGAAACAAAGACCCTAAATGTTTTATAACGTAAATATTCTTTAAGAGAAGCAATATGGCATAGCTGATAAAAATGGGTTAGGAAGACTTGAACTCAAATCCTACCTCTACCATATTCTGGCTGCATGATACTCAGTACCCTTTTAACATGTTAAATTGCAAAACTGTTGTTCCCAATATCTATTGGTAGAGTTTCATCACTGAGATTTAATTGCACCAAAGAAATAACATCTGGGCCAAAAATTATAAGGAATTGCTTCTAGGGATGACATTTTGGGTCATAGAACATCTCAGTCATTGAAAAAATGAAACTGAGGATTGCTGAAAAGGCAATAGAGGGGCTTACACTGCATGAGCAAATTAAGGATGTTACAAACAAGGAAATACACAGAAATGGTAGAAGTGGTATTATTGGTATGACAAAAAAAGTGCTGACCGTGTGGCAAAAGGGAAAATAATTACTAGACAACCTACATGCTCCATCGTACCCTTGTGATGCCAGGAGACCACAAATAAGGCTCCAGAACGTTGAGTGGACCCCCTTGGGGGACTTAAGGGAAGACATGATACTATAGAGAGGCATGGTTAGGTTTGGATCTACAGCTTTGAAGGGAGTATCTAAATCTGTAAGATCAAATGTCCTTTGAAATATTGTAGACACAAGGGCAACAATTTAAATCTACTTCTGAGTAGCATAGTTCAAATCCTGCCTCTGATGCATACAGTCTAGATGACTCTGGGCAAATCATTTACATTTTTATTACTCTAGACAACTCTCTGATGCTATAAATTGAAGCAGAGGTACCAATATGCATTGGTAAAAGGAGTTTCCTCACTTGGTCTAGTCCCTATCTCTAAGTAGTCTTCTTTATAACAGACACTTGTAAATCTTCTATGATCAATGTCCTCCAGATAGACAACTTTTTATTCATCTACTAGAGCCCTATACTCACCTCTCATGTCATATACAAATTAATGAATGAATGATTTAGCAAACATGATTAAGTGCATGTTGTTATTAGAACCAAAGGAATTATAAGGTTTCTACTTTCTTGTAGTTTATAGTCTAGTAGCAGGATAAAGCATATACATAACAAACTTTCATTAAGCTCCATTCTAGAGACATCAAAGAAAGAAAAAAAAAATCCCTACCATTCAATACCTTGCTTTCTTCTGAAGAGTTATGTATACAGAGAAAGGTATAATACCCAATAGGGAGTAATTGGGGAAAAAAACAGGTTCTGACAAAGGGATCAAGTAGATATTCAGCTAAATATTTAAGGAAATACTACATGGAGATGACAGCACTAGGTGAGATCTTGAAGAAAGACAAAATTCTGGAAGGCAGAAGAAATAAGGGAATACCTTCCAAGCATGTCTTGAGGTAGCGAATGGCTTGCCAAATTTGGAGAACAATTAGTAGTCCAATTGAACTACAACTGAAAGAGTGTGAAATGGAATAATGTGGAGAGAGGCTGAAAGGTAAATCTGAGCCTGGTCTAGGAATCTGGAGTCTTTAGATTTCCCTGAGAGAATAGGGAGCCCCTGAGGGTTTTTGAATGAGGGTAGTAAGAGTCTACATAATAATAGGAAGCTTTCCTATAGCACTTAGAAATTTACAAAGTGTTTTACACAATTTTCTGAGTTGGTCTAGACTCACATCAGTTCCAGGGTAGTAAAGGTTTTATAATGGAAGAAAATCATACTTGTAAAATCGAGATTTAGTTAACCAGAGCTGGGAGGAGGATATTCAACAAGGATATTCATTGAGTTCACAACAGGTTGTTCCAGCTGAGCTACTGAGGCAAGGGAGATTCATTTAGCTGAATCTTCCACTAAAATAGCTAGAATAAATAACTATATTATCGGGATTCTCTGCTTCCTTACTTGATTTCTTTTAGATACCAGCTATACTGTACAATCTAGAAGAACTTTCTCCAGACCCCCTTAATGCTACTACTTTCCCTCTGATACTGACTCCAGCATATCTTGTGTATATCTTGTTTGGACATAGTTGTTTGCACATTGTCTTCTCTATTAGATTGTGAGCCCCTTGAGAGCAGGGGCTGTTTTAGATCTTTGTCTACCCCTGTGCTTTGTGTACTTTGTACACAGTAGGAATTTAACAAATGCTTGTTGAATTGATTCAGCTATATAATAAATATTGAATTGAGTATCAACATAAAGGACTATACTTTGATTTCTTTTGTGTAGAGAATTTCTCAAAGAGATTTTCTCCATGAATATAATTTGGCATCTACTCTGTAACTTAGTCTTAAACTTTAGGGCTGCCCAGACCCCTAAAAGGTAAATGATTTGCCTGTAGCCTAATTTATATAATTACAACATATAACTATGATAAGTTACTAAAAATATGTTATAAAATATAAATGCAGACAACATGACATTATAGACCAATATTTGACCTGGGAGTCATACATTGGTTAGAGTCCTCTCATTTCTTCAACATATTAGGCAGTTAGGTAGGACAATGAAGAGGACACTGAAATAGAAATAAGAAATGTGGAAGTTCAAATTCAACCTCAGATACTTAGCAGCTGCATAACTCTGGACAAATTCTCATTTTTAAAAAGAGCATAATAATTTAACCTCTCACTGCCCCTGATATATCCATAACACTTTAAGTTGCAGAGTAAGGCAGAAAGAGAAAGGAGAGAAATGATTAAGCATTTACATAGTACTTACTATGTGGTTTTATGTATTACAGAAGAGTTATACATAGGTAAATACAGTTTCATTACTATTCCAGTCAGCAATGTTCCAGTCCTGTTCCAGCAGAGAGACAGATAAGGATAGAGATGGAAATTGACTTGTGATTTCAGTGCTACAGGGAACTCCCAGATGAGGATCCTCTAGTACCAATACATATTGATACTTTCTCTATAACAAAATAATTCATGATAAAAGTATAGGAGCACTGTATATACAGGAAGCAAAAGACCACGACCATTGGTTGGTTAACATAGAACACTTCTTGAAAAACATATAATAAATATACTTGCAGCTTCAGAGTAGGGAAAAGGGCTCAAAACATAGAGCTAAGTGGCCTGGCACCTAGTTACAGCTTTGTGCTGACTAGCTATGTGGCACTATGGACATATCACTTCAACTATTTAGGCCTCCATTTAATAATTTGTAAAATAGAAGAACTGACTCTGGTTTCTTCTAACTCTAAAATTATGTGACTTTATAACTCTGTTATGGAAGGCATTTGCCTTCTTTCCCTATAATTTTCTTACAATTATTTCTCTAGATAGAAACTTTCTTCAATACTTCAGTAGAGCCATGAATTCAACCACCTGGACTCTTCCCTCCAGCTTTGCAGATAATAATCTGTCATGCTTTCTATTCTTCAATCCAGTGTAGAAACAAAGTTATTAAATTATATAATGGAATGTGGAGATTAATTGTTTTAATTTGTAGTTGCTGGGTGGCATAGTGGACAGAATTTTAGATCTGAAGCCAAGAAGACTGAATTTCTTTCCCTTAGCCTCAAGTTTCCATTTCTGTTAAGGAAAAATAATAATGGGACCTGCCTCATAGGATTGTTGTAAAAATCAAATAATATATACAAAATACTTTTCAAGCTTTAAAATACTATATAAATGCTTGCTATTATGATTATCATCTAAGTTTAGAAGAAAGAGTTGGAGAGATTGTGCAAAATCCCCACCCTTAATATTTTATGAACATTTCTGAGAAGCCCCCTCTCATGTTTTTTTGAGAAATTTCTTGTCTCTCTTTATCTGGCCCTTTAAAATACAAAAGATGAAATCATGTGTTCTGTCCTTCTATCATATACCTTTCCCTGTTTCCAAATAAGAGATTTGTGTTGCACTCTGACTGCTGCTTTTCATAGCTTTGTCAGTGACAAAGGACTGGTAGCTAGGTGGAAGAGTAATCCTATTTACCAAAAGAAAAAGACTCCACTGCCCTTCAAAATCCTTAGGGTTTGGATTTTTTTTTTCCAGTTCATTTACCATTCATCTCCCCTTTCACCAAGATCACTGTCTGAAAGGTAGAAAGGAAAAAACAGCTTTCAGGTTGTTGACTTTTTTCCCTCCTCTCTTTGATTTTGTTCCCCTTTTGCTCTCAGAGATGTTTGTATTTAAAAAAACAGGAAGTTGCCTTTCATGCTTAAATCGCCTATCAACTAAAAGAAATGGCTTATATGTATTCTAAGTGCACCATCAGTGCTGAAGGAGTAGTACTTAATCAAAAGTACCTAGGGATTTCACTGGGATAGGGTACCTCCTCACTAGGTGAGGAAAAGTACCTCAGCTAAAGCAAGTTGACATGTCCCTAGATTATAGTCTTAGGTCTTTAAGAATATGTACCTGAAATACACCTTAATTCAGGCCTTCCTGACTTAAAGACCGGTTTTATAATCTTTATGCCATGTCACCTTTTACATATCCTCTTCAGGCTTTTCTGCTGTTGGGAATAGGTAGCAGTGGGATGGAGAGAAGGAGCATACTACTAAGCATAATTTTAAATGCTTTCCTTCTGGGTTCCACTGTGAAATTTGTGAAATCTAGGGAAGGAGTAAATTCATTTTTTTTCATGTCTGGTTGGTAGAACCCTGGACAGCTCACAGCTGTTTCCATTCTGCTTGCATTTCAGAGATTACTCCCCTCTTTCTAGCCCCCTCTACTCAACCTATAAACTTTCAAGATGCTCTTTTTTCTTACTTTTATATTCTACAGCACCAGCTGAGTCAATCAATTGCCACAATCAGTGCAGGTTATTTTCTATCCCACAGGATACAAATAACAAACAAAACAGAACCATTGAAAGATGGGGGAGGGGGAAGGGATTGGCAGGCATTGTAAATACATTAAGAACAACAACAACAGCTGTGCCTCTGGTGACTGTAGCAGCCAACTGATTTTTGACACATTTAAAAAATTTAATTTATAATGAGGAGGAAGAGACAAGTCCATAAGAAAAATATAGGAACTTTGCCTGAAATTTTGAATTTGAACCTGTTTGCAGCTGAATAAAAAGATCAAGTCAATTAATGATGTTCATTCACAAATCACTTCTTAAAATATAGTATTTATTTTAGTTTTATTTCTTTATTTATTTTTACTGAGGCAATGGGGGTTAATTGACTTGCCCAGAGTCTCACAGTTAAGGATTTTTTTTAAACTAATACTAACCTAGAGCAAGGTTTTTAAAAAATTGCTAGCCCTTTCAGAAGTTCCCTAAGCTTGCATGAGGCACAATATTATATCTTTATTTCTTTTAACCCTTAATTGTTAGCAAGGCAGCTAGGTGGCACAGTGCAAAGAATGCAGGGCCTAGTCAAAAAGTCTTCTTTTTTGAGTTCATATCTGACTTCATTTACTTATTAGCTATATGACCCTAGGCAAGTCATTTAACCCCAGTTGCCTTACTGAAAAGAAAGAGGGAAGGAAGGAAGAAAAAAAGGAAGGAAGGAAGGAAGGGAGAAAAGAAGGGAGGGAGGGAGGAAGGAAGGAAGAGGAAGAAAAAAAGAAACTTACAAGCTATATCTGCTTCAATTTCTTATCTGTAAAACAAGATTAGTCATAATACCTTGTAGGATTGTTATGAAGATAAAATGAGATGGTAGTATTTTTAAATCACTATGCAAATTGTAGCTATATTATTATGACTTTTATGCCATCAATAGACATTTCAATAGTATAGTGCTTTTAATGCTTTTTTCCAATATTTCATAATTTTGCTGCTTGTTTGCTTGTTTCTCCCTTTTAAGCTTAGCAGTGCCTTACCTTGATACCACTAGAATAAACTTTAAAAAGTTTAACCAAGAAGTTATTTTCTACATCTTTTAAGCTTTAGTGATAGTTTATGATTCTCAACATTTTCCAATTTATTTGAAGTACTTTGAGACAAATGTCTGACTTCCATTTTGAAGGTGCTTATAAGAATGTTCCTTGTATTATCTGGTAGAAGTTAAAACAAATTTCCTGCATTTGTTGTAATGCTTTTAGCTTTAGATTAGATTAGCTAGAAGTGCTGTAGCTGAGAGTCTAGAGTTGTGTGACACATGACATAATAGGCATCACTTTTTCCTGATTATAGGTATTCATCCATCAACTCTCTGCCTTTCCTTGGAGCATTTGTGTATATCACTCAATTAAATAATAAACATTACATACCAAGCGCTATTCTAGGCCCTGTAAATAACAAAGACAAAAACC
>JAJPUD010009887.1:55654-69123 GCA_023553655.1 Myrmecobius fasciatus | reverse complement strand
CCCACATGTGCAAAAATGTTTGTGGCAGCCCTTTTTGTAGTGGCAAGAAACTGGAAATTGAAAAGATGCCCATCAATTGGAGAATGGCTGAATAAATTATGGTATATGAATGTTATGGAATATTATTGTTCTGTAAGAAATGACCAACAGGAGGATTTCAGAGAGGATTGGAGAGACTTGCATGAACTGATGCTGAGTGAAATCAGCAGAACCAGGAGAACATTATACACAGCAACAGGACTATACGATGATCAATTTTGATGGACATGGTTCTCTTCAACAATGATGTGATTCAAACCAGTTGTTCTGCGATGAAGATAGTCATATACATCCAGAGAGAGGCCTGTGGGAACTGAGAGTGAACCACAACACAGCATTTTAACGCTTTCTGTGAATATTTCCATGCATTCTGTTTTCCTTCTTAGGTTGTTTTTTTTCTTCTTCTCTTTCTAGATCTGATGTTTCTTGTGCAGTAAGATAACTGTATAGATATGTATACATGTATTGTACTTGTCATATAATTTATCCTATCTAGCATGTATTAGATTACCTGTCATCTAGGGGTGGGGGGAGGGGGGAGGGAAAGGAAAAGCTTGGGAAAAAAAAGTTTTTTTGCAAAGGTCAATGTTGAAAAGTCACTCATATGTTTTGCAAATAAAAAGCTTTATTAAAAAAAAAAAGAAAGTCTACACCTACATTTTTTTTGACATACTTTGCAACAGCATTCCAAAATCACAATATATTTTGAGGGTTCAACTCTCACTCCACAATATTGGTGGACCATACAGGGAGAGTCCTGAAACCCCAATATATTTTGGGCTTCAGTATCTCTGTTCCCCATCAAATAATATTCAGAAATGGAATAGTAAAGGATAACAGAGGAAAGTTGTTTTCCTTTTTTCCCCTTCTTTTTCTTTTGCAAGGAGAATGATTTTAAAACTGGAAAATACAGCCAATAGGCTTAGTACAAAACTGTGACTGAAAACCAGTGAAGAGATTTTTAGAAAGCCAAAAACAGTTTTCAAAAAATTCACAACACTGCACCTGAACATATTACCTATTAGGATACCAGTGGAATATCAGATGTATGTGATTACTTAGTTGCTATCAATAATCACTGGGGGAAGGCAGAGCAGGGGAAACAAGGAAATTGGGACAGCTTCTCCAGGGTTTCAAAAATGTAAAATTTTAATTCAAATATTTTTAAACAAGGAAGTTTAAGAGAAAGAGGGGGGAGAGGGAGAAAGAAGAGTACATAGAGCACCATTTCTGACTTCAGGAGGACTTTAGTTCAAATAGGGCCTCAGACACTTCCTAGATATGTGACACTGGGGAAGTCATTTAACCTTGCTTGCCTCAGTTCCTCATTTTCAAAATGAACTGAACAAGGAGAGAAGAAAGTATTCCAATATCTTTAAGTCAAGAAAAACCCAAATGGGGTCATGAAGATTCAGAAATGACTAAAATGACTCAACAACAACAAAAATATATTGATATATTTCCCTTTCCTTTTTTTCTTTTCTTTCTCCATATAAAAATGTATATATGCAGAATGTATATATGTATATTTATGTATGTATTATGTATGTACATGTATACAAACATACATATTCATATGCGTTTATGTTTGCATATAGATAGATAGATCTGTCTCTATCTAGCTATTTCTCAGTAGATAATTGATGGAGGGAGGAAAACAGTTTTGAACTTAAAATAGAAATAAATTAATTTTAAAAGCATCCTTTTTTTCTTTCATTTAAATATTATATAGAGTTTGATTTTGAATGGAATCTACCTTGATATGCAATTTAGATGATATTAGGAACAATTGGACTTGTATGCTAATAATCCATTCATTGAAAGAATTTACCAAATCCTGAGTTTCTTTCAATAAAACAGTATTCCTTTCATATTCCATTTCTTAATTTATATTATGTTTTCGTTGTTATATCAATTTATTTTAAAAAAATGGGAAAACATTCTTAGTACTTACTATTTCTTAATTGTATCAAATTCACTAAGCATTAATTTAGACATTTGTATTATTGATAATTAGCAAAAATATAGCATATTCATATGTCACTTCAATTAAGGAAATGAAATAGCAACTTTAAAAATATTAGTCTAGTATGTAGCCTTAAAATTGATGCTTAAAGAAATTATGAGAAATACAGCTTGCAGATGACACAGTGAACACTAATCATATAATTATGTTTTATTTTGTAACTAATATAGAGAGCAACTAGAGCATATGTTTAGCATAGCAACATAAAACTGGCAGAGGAATTAATTAAACTACTGGATTCAAAAACTTTAGACAAAGAAGTGTCTTTAAAAATCAACTAGTTCAATATCTTGATTTTACAGCTAAGGAAACTGAATAAAGCAGAGGTTAAAAAATAGAGCAGAGATTACACAGTTAATTATAATGAAGCTATGATTAGGACTCAGGTCTCTGGATCCCTAAATCAAGTTCTCTTTCCCCTAAATCTTGTTTTCTTCTTGCTATTCAGGAATTTCTATTCAGCTTTTTTTGGTAGTCACCTTATTTGTTTTGTTTTTAGAAAAGTTATTCACATGAATCAGCTTAAGATATTGTCTTTAGAAGCCAACAGGTTGCAGAGCCCTTGATTGGGAGGAAAATTCACAAGACCAACAATTAAATATAAAGTCTTGTTATTGCAGTCTTATAAATGAGCAAGGTGTCTTGCTTTGAAGAACTTAGAAAAAAATCAGCTACAATTTTAACAGTGGTAAATGGGAGAGATTATGAACCTCCTGATTAAATAAAAATAATTTTAATCCAATCACCTCTAATAAATCTCCTAGAGAATATACACAGTGAGACTCTATCTCTGAAATATCTTTCTTGAATAAGGACTATTTGTCAATTTTCAATAAACAAAAATATCTGGCTAAATGACTCTAGCTAAATGATGTTGGGAGGTAGCTGGCACAATGAATAGAACCCCAGGCCTAGAATCAGGAAGACTCATTTTTCTGAGTTTCATCTGGTCTCAGACACTTAGTATCTGTTTATTCCGTCCTTAACCCTGTTTGGTTAACAACAGCAACTGTAATAAAGTAATAAAACAAGTAATATGACTAGAGTAGGGAAATATTTTCCCACTCAACTGACTAAGATGTTGTCCTTAATATGTTCTACATGTATAAACTCTATGCATATTTTGTTGACTAATGACCTTATTCTTGATTTAGTTACTTCTAAAAAATTTCTTGAAGAAGGAATAATCACATTTGTTTTGAATTAAATTATCTAGTATAATTGTTTTTCTCATGAATTATTTCTTTCATCAAAAAGAGGGATGTTTCTGTTTATTGAAAATTAATTAATCTTAGAAGAAAGGAAACACACATTTGTTAAGTTCCTATCATATACCAGGTATTGTATTTAACACTTTACCCACATTATCTTATTTAATCTTTGATATATTTTCCAAGTCAGTTGTTTTTCCATTTAGGTACTGTACATATTATTCTATGTTTTCTTTCTTTTGACTTTGTTTTATTGTTTCTTGATATCTCATAGGGTCACTCCCTTCTATCTGCCCAATTTTAATTTTTAAGTAATTATTTTGGGGCTTCATTTTTATTTATTCAGTTCTTTTCAAAAAGTTCCTTTGTCCAGTGAATTTTTGTGCTTTCCTTTTTAGACATTAGGGCAATTGTGGTTTAAAAAACTTCACTTTTTTATATGCTCTCACAAATTTCTTGCATCACTCTCATTTCTTTTCCCCATTTTTCTTCTACTACTCTTAGTTTTTTTTTTTTTTTTCTTTAACTCTTCCAGGAATTTTTTGTGGGATTGATTTCATTTTAGCATTTGCTAAATTAGGCTTTGCTCAAAGCTACTTTCATATTATTGTCTTTTTAGTGCCACCATACTAGCTTTTTATGCTCCAGTTATCTTGGTGCTGGTGTTGTAGTTGTGTGCTCATTTTCCAAAGTTTGTGATTTATTTTCAAGTTGGCCTTTGGTCACAATGGTGGGGAAGCACTTTGCCAAACTTCAGACTTTTTTCAGAGTTTTCAGAGTTAATTAGGTCTGCAATTTTCAGTGTTAATGGATTTGCAACTTTGATATAATGAGGTGTAGTAAGTGCTCTACTGATTTGAAATTTGGTCTTTAGGCAAGAATTGCCCCTGGTGCCCTGCAGCTGCAAGCACAAGCACTGTTCTTGGCCCTGGAATTGTGTCCAATATCTGGACTTCCTTGTGACTTACCAGAAATATTTCTCTCCATCTTGCAACTGCTCATGATCCAGAACTTCTCAAGGATAATTGGGTTGATATTCAGCACCAGCTGTTTCCAGTACCAGCAAAGGATTTCCTATAATCCTTTCTGACCAGTTAACTAACTCTCTTACCCACTTTGGGCTTAGAGTACCAAAGTTGCTGGTCCTACTAAAATTGTCTCATCCACCTCCAAAGCCCATTTGTGATGCTGTTGACTGACAGAGCAGTATTCACCCCACTGCCACAGACTTCTTTTGATACCTTTCTAAGTATTAGATGAGAAAAATGTCACACTCAGACCTTTATTGGTTCTGTCCCTCCAAAATTTGTATCGAGGAGTTATTTTAAAATTGTTTGGACTGGAAACTAAGTGGATGCCCATCAGTTAGAGAATGGCAGAATAAGTTATGGCATATGAATATTACGGAATATTATTGTTCTATAAGAAACGATCAGCAGGATGATTTCAGAGAGGCCTGGAGAGATTACAGGAACTGATGCTAAGAGCAGAACCAGGAGATCATTATACACAGCAACAATAAGACTATATGGTGATCAATTCTGATCATCAATAATGAGATGATCCAGGCCATATCCAATGATCCTGTAATGAAGACAGCCATCCATATCCAGAGAGAAAACTGGGAACTGAGTATGGATCACAACATAACATTTTCACATCTTTTGTTGTTGTTTGCTTGAATTTTATTTTCGTTCTCATTCCTTTTTTTCTTTTTGATCTGATTTTTCTGAAGCAAGGTAATTAATTGTATAAATAGGTATGCCCATATTGGAATTACATATATTTTACTATGTTTAACATATATTGGATTACTTGCCATTTAGAGCAGGAGGTGGGAGGAAGAAAGGGGAAATTGGAATACAAGGCTATGCAAGGGTCAATGTTGAAAAAGTATCCTTGTATATGTTTTGAAAATAAAAAATAAATAAAAAATTGTCATTTTTGAAAATGAAAATAAAAAGAATTTTAAAAATAAAGTTGTTTGGAGGGGAATATTGAGAGAATTTGGTGAGTTGCTATCTGTACTCTGCCATCTTTGGTAGAGTATTTTTTTAAGTTATAGGGGTGAAGATGTTAGTGATAGATGACCAAAAATGAAGGGGGAAAAAATCTTTTGTGTTGATATAGATATTTTTAAGGACTTCTCTAGTGTGGTGTAGGGAGGGGGAAAGAAAGGGATATAACTCAAAACATAAAGTACAACAAAAAATTAAATTAAATTTTAAAAAATCAATTCAATACTTAGCATTCTTCTGGCTTAGCCAAGGTATTTTTTATGACTTTTGGCAACAAGGAAAAAACCCAGTCATGCACACATAAGCAAGTCTGATGGCAATACTTTCCAACCAAATGGAGTATGGCTAACAAAATTTATTTTACAACTGAATTGAGAAGACATTAATTTATGAGTAATACAGAGGCATAAGAAAAATTAGGGTTAGAAGACATAACTTTAAAATATGAATGAAAATATAGCTAGTTGGATATAGTGAATACATTTTTATTGTAACATTTTTTGTTTATTTTGTTTTGTTTTATGTTAAATATGTATCATTCTTTTAAACATATTTCCTTTTTTGTTATGTTGTGCAAGAAAAATCAAACTAAAAGGGAAAAAATGAGAAAGAAAACAAACAGAAAATAAAAATACTATGTGACAATCCATACTCAGTCTACATAGTTCTCTCACTGAATGTGGATGACACTTTCCATTCCAAGTCTATTGGAATTGCCTTGAATCACCACATTCTTGAGAAAAGCCAAGATTAGAAGATTGTTTTAAGGGTGTTGCAAGTTGAGCAGGTCTTCTCTATTGCCAGTAGCTTTCCATGGGAATGCATTTTCCAGTAGGTTAGCAATCACAATTCTTTGTAATAATAGAAATATTAAAGAATAAGACAAGCCTAGTGTCTTAATTATCAGAATTGTGATTTAGCAATGAGGGCTAACAGCAGTAAAATTTAATCCATGAAGAAAAGAAAATCGATATTATCTTTTATCTTTATTCTTGCTTCACTTTAGCATAATGATTGGAAGTTGACAGTTTAGACTGTGATTAGGAAAATGATTGCAATTAATTAAAGGAATATATAATTATCTTTAAGGTAAATTATATGGAATCAACCTTTATTTGTTATATGGAATTAAATGAGACCTATCCCTCTAAAAACAAATAAAAAAATACAGAGGTAGAATACTGAATAAATTTATCATTGAGCATATGGTCATGGAAAATTGTTACTTGAAAGTGTATGCTAAAAATACTAGTAAGAGGGGCAGCTAGGTGGTGCAGTGGTTAGAGCACCAGCCCTGAAGTCAGGAAGACCTGAGTTCAAATCTGGTCTCAGACACTTAACATTCCCTACCTGTGTGACTCTGGGCAAGTCACTTAACCCCAATTGCCTCAGCAAAAAAAAAAAAAAAAAAAATACTAGTAAGAACAGCACATAATCTTAAAGTGGCCATTAAATTAATGTTTTGAAAGTAAGATCATTTTCCTTCCCTGCCTTATCCTACTTGATACCTTCTTTCATATATTCCAGTGCACAAGATAAAATAATGCAGTCAAAACACATCAGCATTAGAGGGTATTGGATTCTAACCAATGGACAGCGTAGCAACCCTTAAATGAAAGTAGTTTAAGGTACAGAAAATGATTTACACATGTGATCCTACTACATTCATGTGAGTATTAAGGTGTTATAATAATTATGTCCTTTTTTACAAATAAGAAAATTGAGATGAACTGATTTAATTATTGTTACACAGCTAATAGAGATTAGAAATAGGATTTGATTATAGGTATGTTTTGATACCAGGTATATTAATCTTTCCACTACAATATAATTAACTCTCCTTTAAAAATTGGATGCAGCAAGACTGACAACCTAGATTTCCCTGTTACCTGGAAATCTGTCCTGATTCATTTTGCCCCCCTTGACTCTGTCCTCTTTTGTCTGTTATTCTGCCTTTTAAGCCTCTTAAACCTGGGAAATAGGTAAGTCACATGTCTCCCCTGATGTTAAATCCTTTCTGATAGTACTTTAATTTATCTCTCTCCCAATGACTTCACAGGATTGATTTATTATTTCCTTTCCACTGTTGCTGAGCTGATAGTACTCAAGATAATCTCTTTTCCTTTTCCTCCCAGCACAGATAATCATTGTTGACTTCTAGGAAGTTCTCAAGCAGGATCTCTTGCTTTCTGGTACCAGTGAAACCCAAGAGTCTAGAACACTTAGATTTAAGCATATCTAGGCTGAATCTCTACCTAGATAAGACACCAGGAGCTTTTGCTTTGCACACAGTGAATAAGAAGAATCCTACCTAATAATAATCCACTTTATCACTTAAGTTTCTCAGTAATAAAAAATATTAAAATGCATCACATATTATTTTTATTGAAAAAAACTAATATATAAATCAATGAACAAAATGCATAACAATTTATAAACAATACTTGTAAGTTTAGAATGAACAAACTGATAGATGAATTAACACCATTGAGTTCTGGTGTGTCTCTTTGAAACTTGCAAAAATTTAGCAGTATGTCACAGGGCAAAATACCTAGAGACCAAAGACTATTTATTCATCTACAGGTGTTTATGTTATTCCAGTAGTCTATTTCAGGACCAATTTAGCCCAGGATTTATAGATATGCTTCTTCTTCCAAAACAGCAGCAGCCAGTTAAGGTTTTACCAAATTAAAATCCAGCAGGAAACCCAATGTAGGTAAGATCAAAGGAAGATTAGCTTGGTATCATGGAAAATTGCTTAATCTATTTTGTGAGATAGTCCAACACTGTATATGTATTAGATTAGTTTGGTCACTAGTAATAACATGAATTGAATTTTTAATGTGTATGAACTATAATTTCCTCATTTTAGAAATAAAGTCTATAATACTTTTTGGCCTATGTCCAATGTTATATTAATTTGGAGGAAAACTGAATCGTTGGATTTTATTTACTATTTATGCATACCAAATTCTTACTATCTTCCAAAATGATGGCAAATTTGAGTTTCTGAGAGATTCTGAGAGGGTTATATTTCAATGCCATATAATCACTCTATTACGTGTATTACTCTATCTCTTGTATAAACTGCTTATGAGTCAGCTACGTGGCATAATAGATGGAGCATTGACTGAGAATCAGGAAGCCCTGAGTTCAAATTCAGTTTCTAAATACTTTCTGTTTCCAACATTTATTCACCTCAATTTTCTCAAATTGCAAAGTGCAGACAATGACAATAGCTACCTCCCATGTTTGTTGTGAGGATCAAATGAGAAAATGTTTGTAAACATTTTGCATGACACATAAAGATACTATATAAATTCTTGTTTCCTTCTCTCTTCTCCTATAGTCTGTCGCTCGTTCAATACTAAAGTTTATTCACATTAGTAGGATCTATCAGAATTTATGCTTCACTAATATAGCCTTGGTCAAATTTATACCACAGGGGGAAAACTATATTTGCTATGAAGATGTAACAAAAGAGTTAATGTTTTAGGTAAATATTGCCATCAAAATTTTGAATACATGTAATGGCAGTAGTTTCATACATAGTACATTACATTGGGCTTGGAAGGGCAACCAAAAGGCCTTCACAAAGGTGTATTAAGAGTTTCCCTGGAAACTTTTGGGGTCAACGTAGTTCAATGCACAAAGCATCAAGACTGTGAGATGATGCAGCAATCCTAAATGTACTTTTTGTCACCCTTTATATTCTGTAGCTTTAGCAGAGGGGATGGGGATACTGCCACTGAAAAAGAAAAGTTGACTTTTTCTGTCTCCTTGGAGCATTTAGCTACCAGATCTCTCTCCCTCATCACTATTGAGAAATGAGGAGAGCCTCCTTTTGCACTACTTCAATATCATGGTAGATGTGAGTACCTGGCAGTTAAACCATATATTTGTGTGCAGAAAAATATGGGTGTGAGTACATATATATATATATATATATATATATGTATATATATATATATATATACACACATATACAACATGCATATATACACACACACATAAAAATATATCAGCTTAGTAGAATCTGAAATCTACAGGGTTCTGCATGTGGCCCTGTTGTTTTCCTCCCTTGAGTGTTATTAAGAATTTGACTTATTATGTCCTTCCCATAGAAGATGATCAAGTCATGAATCATTTATTAAGCACCTATTATGTACTTGGGGGCAGCATGAATAGGGCACAGCCTAAAATTAGTAAGACCTGAGCACAAATCTGGCCACAAACATTTATTAATTATGTGCTCCTAGGCAAGAGAAAAAACCTTGTCTTCTCTTCTGAAAATTGGCTGGAGAAGAAAATGGCAAGCTGCTCCAGTATCTTGCCAAGAAAACCCTAAATGGGGTCATGAAGAGCTGAATGTGACTGAAAACAACTCAACAACAACAAATGTGTTTAGTACTTATACTGACCTAAGTATATTTTGCATAAACAAAAAGAAAGAAAGAAGGGGCTGAGAAATTATCCCAAGGACCTCATTGTTTCCTAAGAGAGAGTCTCTTAGGAACAATTTAGTCTTTTAAAAGTCTAAATTGTTCAAGAAAGCTCTTGTATAAATATTTTGCCCTCTTTAAACAAATAATTCATAAACAACTATTAAAAAACTAAGATAAATAGAGGATAAATTGAAGATAATCACAGAGAGAAGGGATTAGAATGAAAGGTGATTGGGAGAAGCTTCTTGTAAAAGGTAAGTGTTTTGAATAAAGCCAGAGAAGTTAAGAACCAAGAAAGGAGAGAATTCTAGCATGGGAAATCTAAGGAGTATTGGCTGCTAGTTATACAAGGAGATCAGTGTGACTGGATTTTTGAGAACAGTAATGTTCAAAAATACTGGAAAAGGAGGGAGGAGCTAGTTTATGAACTAAATTATAATTGTAGATAGGAGGATAATCCATGAGATTTATACTGGGCTGTCAGAAGACATAGATCTCATAGAAACTATTGAGAAATAGTGAAGAACTGAGATGAAGTGTGAAATGCTGATTCAACAATCCAAAAAATTACTTCATGTTTTAATGTTTAAGAACCAGGCAAAGTACAAAAGTAGTTTTGTAATTGCTGCTTCTTTAAGTCTTTGATAACAAATATGTTATTTCTTGTGTAAGTATTATTTTGTTCAGAGGAAACAAAAAGCTATCCAAACCTGATTTACATTCCACATATGTGTGTGTCTGTGTGTCTATGTGTCTGTGTGTCTGTGTGTATGTGTCTGTGTGTATGCATATCCTCTGCAAGAGCCAAAGTAAAACTTTAAATAATTCTCGCTTTCTCCTCCTGTTTCAGAAAAGGGAGCAAGGAAGGAAGGAAGAAAGGAAGGAAAGAAGACATAAAGGAAAATAGGAAGGAAGGAAGGAAGGAAGGAAGGAAGGAAGGAAGGAAGGAAGGAAGGAAGGAAGGAAGGAAGGAAGGAAGGAAGGAAGGAAGGAAGGAAGGGAGAGAGAAAAAGGGAAGGAAAGAAGGGAGGGAAAGAAGGGAGGAAGAAAGGAGGGATGGAGGAATGGATGGAGGTGGAGAGGAAGCCTTGACAGCTAAATTACATGGAGTTCTCTGAGGTATATCAAAATTAAATGACATGCTTATCTTCACAAAATTAGTAAAGTAACAGAGGAAAGATTTTAATTCAAAATTTTCTTGATTTCTAAGCCCAGTATTCTATCCATCATGCCATGCTACTTCATAATCCAAAAGCATACTATAAATTTATAGCCATTTAAATAATTTTAAATGCCTATTTTTGACAGGTAAACATACTTTTTTTTATTTGCATCCTCTGTAAATAAAAGTAAAATAGTGCAGTAAAAAGAGCTCCAAATAGGAACTAAGAAGAGCTTGCGTACAACATATTTCTAGTACCTTCTTGCTATATGAAATTTGGCAAGTAACAGAATTTTAGATTTGTAAAAAATTGTACAAGTCATAAAGTCCAATTTTCATGGTCCAACATACTGCAAATGAGTAATCAGCCAGTCTGCTTGATAATTAGCCCTAAAGGAGAAGTCACGACTTAGCAAGATTGCTTTTTCATTTTCATACAATTTTAATAGAAAAAATTTTCCTTATATAAAACTTAAATGTGCCCTCCCCGTGCAGCTGAGCATAACTATTTCCTTATCATTAACTTACTTATCTTGCAATTCAACTACTCATTAATCACTGTTGTCCTGTTTCTCATTTCAAAAATCATTTTTCTTGGAAAAATAGAGCATGAAAAGCAGGAGGAGAATGGGAAGGAAGAAAGAAGGAGAAGGAGAAGAAGGAAAAAAAAGAAGAAAGATGATGAAGATGATGATGATGAAAAAGACAAAGAATAAAAGACAATGATGAAGAAGATAATGAAGAAAAAGTTGATGATGAAAAAGATGATGATGATGAAGAAGAAAAAGATGAAGAAGATGATGATAATGATGATGATGAAATTAGTTACTTGAGCCTTTTTACCATCACGCAAGATCATGGAATTGAAACATAACTGAATTAGAAATTTTGAATACACAGACACACACACACACACACACACACACACACACACATATATATATATATATATATATATATATATATAATTATTATTATATTACCACTTGGGAATAATAGTACTCTCCATTATTTTTCAACAGCTTTTCTTATCCAATATATTTTCTTTATGAAGGTAAAAATTTCCTTTAGCAATCATTTTCAATACTGCCTAATTATGGGATATACTACTCCTTATATTAGTCTTACGTTTTATTTTTATTGTCTTCCTTTCTCACCAAAAAATGCTTCCATCTTCTATGAATGTCTTTTAAAAGTCTAAGTTGTTCAAGAAAGCTCTTGTATAAATATATTGCCCTCTTTAAACAAACAATTCAACTTGTCCTCACTGAAATCTGTCTCAGATTTTTGAGAATTTTATTCTTTTTTTTTTTTTTCTGAGGCAATTGGGGTTAATTGACACAGCTAGGAAGTGTTAAGTGTCTGAGGCCAGATTTGAACTCTGGTTCTCCTGACTTCAGGGCTGGTGCTCTATCCACTGCACTACCTAGCTACCCCGAGAATTTTATTCTTGAAAGCATCTTCTTTTTGCTGATTTCACATTATAATACAGGCTATCCTTTCACTGAACACGTTGAAATTTGATCCCCACAAAACATAGTTAGTGTATATCAGATTATATACAATCTGTCTTCTTTTCTTTATTAAGAATTAATTCAAAGATGAATGTATTTTTCTGACTCCAAAATTTCAGTCACTTCTATTTCAGTACCCTGGTTTTTAAGAAGAACCAGATGTGGAATAACAGTCCTTCTGTTTTTTTCTAGATATTAATGTTATTGTCTGATTTTTGCTTTTGGTAGAAAAAGAATGTCAAGAGATGTTTGGATAGTTGAAATTTTCCATTGCAATAATATCTTGTCTTCATTCCATGTTTGCAAACTATTTCTTGAAATCATATAATTATCTGCCATGTTCTTTTTTCACTGATCTCCAGCTATTTCTTTATATCACACTGCTTCTTTGCTACCTTAAAATCTCTTGGAGTCTCTTTTTCTTCATTCTTAAAATAGGCATAGTAAGGACTTCGGTGCCTTTTTCCAAACTTCCCTATTCCTTTCAAAGAACCAGTATTCTCCCAGTCACCTGGATTCATAACTTGAGTACTACTCTAGACTTCTCATTCTTTCATATCCCATATCCAATCCCTTACCAAGAGCTATTGATTCTATCTTTTCAACATCTCATGTGTGTACTTCTTGCCTTTGAGATTCCCATTCCCAGTTGGAAAGGGGGCGGAGCCAAGATGGCGGAGTGAAAAGGTGACTTTCTGCCTCTCCTCCGATCTTCTCTCAAATCAACAATAAAATAAGCCTCCGAACTGATCTTCAAGTCAACGAACTCAGAAATATTTGGGCACAGCTCTCTGGATAACTTCATATCAGGTTAGTCGGACTCGGACAGAGAGATAAATAGACTACAACTGTGCAGGCCGGAAGTGAGGGTGGGACTCAGCTCGGCTCATCGTGGAAGAAATTCCAAACTCCAAACTCCAAATTCCAAACACCTGGAGCTTATCTGAGGCACTCGGAACACTCTGCCCTGATTGGGGACAGGTGTTCTGGCAGACTTGCCTTGTTTAAGGAGTAATTCGGACTTAATCCTAGCCCCCACCGGCCCAGCACCTTA